>JBBMKC010193876.1:0-15031 GCA_037834085.1 Bipalium vagum | reverse complement strand
AATAATAATAATAATAATAATAATAATAATAATAATAATAATAATAATAATAATAATAATAATAATAAATAAAATTATATTAATAAATAGTTAAAATACATGTTCAATCTAAAATTCAGATAAAAATTTCAGTCAGTCTAGTTGAAATTTACCTCGATAACCTCATTTTCTTTATTTGAAGAAATCTTTGATGTAAGAGCTGGCAACTGTTTCCAATCGAAATGCCCAAATGTTTTTGGTTTTGGATCACTTTCTTCTTGTCCATTGATTTCTGGTTTGGTATTTATCGGTGTAGAGATTTGACAAAGACGATGGACAAACTTGTCAAACCATTCCTGATATCTGATTTCTGTCAATAAGTCTACCAAAATTGGATTATTTGCTTTGACACTGTTATACATCTAAAAGTTATTCTCGTTTAACAATTTTAAAATAGATATGAAAATGTGTTTTTTATCAATGTTTGCAATAAGAACATCATAAGAGACGGAATAAACATTCTATTTTAAGGTTTATTTTTAGATCACTTTTAGTATGAATTGAAATATTTTTAATATTTTAAGATATTTCAGAAAAGATACTAGATGTAAATAAAGTCTCTTGAGTTCTTTTGTTATTATTTTAATGTAATCTATGTTGAATTCTTTGTTTGAATGAATGGTTTTACAGAAATTTTTTCAAGTTTTATATATTATTAATCAATTTTTTTATTGTAGACATATTGCTATCACAGCATACTAAAATCCAAATAGTGGTCAAATATCAATCACCAATCAAAGTTATGAGAGTTGAAAAAGAAAGGATTTTCTGATATACCATCTGGGACCACTGTAAAAACCAATTATAATAAATTTTTGGAGGTGGGTTCTGTAAACGATAAATCTCGATCCAGTCGTCTTTCCCTAAAAATGAGATGATATATGCCATTAAAGAGGAATTGGACTCGGAGGATTTTGTATGAAGAGGATTTTGCAAACAGAGCAGAGTATTGCAAAGACATACTAGAGGTGCTTGCCAAATGTAACCATTTTCTCGAATTTTTGATAACGTCAAACGAAGATACGTTTCACGTAAATGGTCAAGTAAACTGACACAATTGCCGAATTTGGCACGATAAACATATTTTTGATCAATCATAATAATTTCAAATCTTTCAGCATTATTTAAATATTATTAAATATTATTTTTTTACTATTACTATTATTATTATTATTATTATTATTATTATTATTATTATTATAATTATTATTATTATTATTATTATTATTATTATTATTATTATTATTTGAAAATTATTATTCATTTATTTTATTTTCTTATTATTATATTATATTAGTATTGTTCTCCTATTACTGTAATCATATTAATTAATTTTATTTATTATTATATTTTTATTTTTATCAAAAAAGATAATGATAGTATTCGAGCTTTATTTTTTAATACTATTACTAATATTAAAAAATATTATTACGAGGGTGAATCAAAAAGTTCTCGGAATAATCATACAAATCAAAACAAAGTACATAATACAAATTTATTTTTCCACCTATGAACCATCTAACTCATAACACTTTTCTAATAACAATTTTTTAATTCCTATCTATTTATTTGTGAAAATGTCAGCATCATTCCGGGAACTTTTTGATTCACCCTCGTATTATTGTTATTTTTAAAAAATTTTTTAATTACATAATAATCAGTATAACTATTAAAATTACTATTATTTTTATTATTTACCTTAGCAATATCACTGGCTTTCTGTTTAAATCCGCAACTTAAAGCAGTTATGGCTAAATACTCTATCGGTTTTATGATCCAGGAGATCGATTCCATTAGAAATTGACAATTCATTTTTGGTGTATTTGAGAAATTAAAACTTCCAATATCGGATAAGCACTCTCCATATTCGTCATTACTTGTTGATGTAATTTCTTTTGGTGAAGAAAAACTGGAAAATTTAGAACATTCTTTGCCTATTTCATCAAAGAATTTTTCAATTACCAATAATATTTTTTTAAAAATTATTGATCATTAATTATTATTAAAATTATTATTATTATTATTATTATTATTATTATTATTATTATTATTATTATTATTATCTATTGATTGTTATTATTGTCAAAAAAATAATTAATTATCATATACCTTTATCGTTCAAGAAAGTTGGACTTTTATCACTATCTCCTAAATTATAAAGCATCGAATTTTTATTCTTGTTCTGTTTGCTAAACGATGACTTGGATCTCGACTCTCAATAAAAAATTTATTTATTTAACGACTTAATATTTCAATATTTAAAATTTGATAAAAATAAATAATATTTTTCAGAGAAAATATTTATTCAAGAAAAATAAAATATTTGAAAAATTATTCAACATACGAAAATGTTAAGTATAAAATGTTATGGTTTATAGGTGCCATGTAAGAAAATCTATATGCATAATGGATGATAATTGGAAACTAATTTCAAATTCTAAATTCATAAATAAATTTTTAAAGATAGGTATTATAAATATATTTTATCGTTCCTATGGTGATTATATATTATTTTAAAAAAATTATTTTTATGAACTATTTTACAACAAAAAATGGCGTCAAAACAACATATGCTTCGAGAGCGGGTTGTAAATTTTTATGAAATCAACGAATGGATGATGAATGTTATCTTCCATTGAGCAACTCTCAAGTGCCAGTAAATAACAGATTTTATTTATACAGTCCTGCTACATGTCCACCTAATATAAAATACAAGTTCCAGAAAAAAGAAGCTTATGTTGTACATAGTCATCTCTGAGAAAGGTGTTTCATAGCCATGGTTCAAGGATGGAGATTTGGCAATCAATCAGAAAATATAACAGGAGAAATGTTTGTCCAAGATTTTAATTCCTTTTCTAAAAGATCATCATTCTGATGGAAACTTCATCTTCTGGCTAGACAAAGCTTCTTGAAATTAAGCCAAAAGGACCCCATTATTTTTAAAGCAAAAGAGATGCCTTTTATGCTTAAGGATCGCAATCCTACAAATGTTCCACAATGTCGTCCAATCGAAAATTTCTTTGGTATTCTAAAATCTCTTGTATATAAAAGTAACTGGAGAGCAATTAAAACAAGAATACGACTTTGCTTGAAAAAAATAGACAAAAAGTACGTACAAGAGTCTTACAAAGGTATAAGGACAAAGTTGAGACATGTAGCTGACCATGATTGTACATTAATGAAAAATTATTGTTATTAGAGTAAAGTTTTAAGTGAAATATAATTTTATTTGAAAAAAAACTCCATTACTTTTTCGGTAAAGATTAAATCAGTCCAGATTTCTAGTTATCACGCGTTAAATTATTTGACTTCGTAAACTCTGGTTTTTGAGTTTTATTAGAAAGATAAATCAACATTTATGTGTACGAAAGTATGGATTTTTTATTGTTATCACTCATTATTATTTTATTTTTAAGAGTAATTTTACATAAACCACGGATAATTCAAAAATAGATTTTAATTTTTAATACGGATTCTGTCGTAAAACGAAAATAAGACAAAAAGCTCCTAATATGACTGAAGTGTTTTACAAGAAAATAAATGGTACTGAAATAAATATTGAAAATTCCGTTCTGAAGATTTTAATATCAAAAATGAATCATATAGTTGACCTTAGAACATCGCTTGGAAACTCAGTCATTCACTGCATTCACCAAGCTTCGCACCAAGTGACTATTAATTCTTAGAGGCTTTGAAAATTTTTTTGCAATGAAATTAATCAATTATAAAGAGTCTGAAAAATGCCTTTTGTGATTTTTCGTTGCTCAAGTAAGCAAGTTACTTTCTGGACAGTTTTGGAAATCGTAATTTAAATATAAATGTATGGAGTTTTACTTGAATAATAATAATCCAAAAATGTGAATAAAAACCGGAAATTTCATTCTCAACCACATAATGAAAACAAGAATTTTATTATTTTTTATTACTTGATTTCAATTTAAAAACTAAAGAGAATAAATTTTTCAAAACAAAATATTTATCAAAAAGACAAAAAAGAATGAAAGCAAATCTGAAAATAAAATTAGATCGACTTTACATTGTAACATTCATAGTGTAATTTTAAATTTAAAAAGTGTGTGAAAATTAAATAATCAATATCACATGAATAAAACTTAGTCTTTAAACTAATCATCAACGGTTTTTTTATAAATTTATCACTCAATCGAAATATGTCGGATACGATATTTATATAAAATATTTTACCTCAGTGGTACCGGGAATCAAATTTTATCATTATTTTAAACAAATCTTTCTTCATTATGATGCACTGTTACAAATTTATATAAATATTAATAAAAGAAAAATAAAAGAAAAATAAAATCAGTTTTGCATTAACAAAATGAAATGTTATAATCAATAAATTAATAGATGATGATATACAGTGAATTCTCACAAAATACAACAAACACAGGGTGCAACTTTTTACAGATTAAATGAAACTTGTTTAAGTTATTTTAATAGTTCACTTTTAAAATTTTATGTATTGCAATATGAAGCCATTACAAAGATTAAATTAAAAGAAAAAAAAAATAAATAAAATGTCTACGAATGACATTTTATGAAGCCATCAAGATACACCAGAATACCATTAGTAGGATACCATTTATGAATATGTTAGTAAATGTAGCATTCCATTCACAAAGATTAAAATCACATAATGTTGTCAATGATATTATTAGGCAACGAAATTTCATAATTCGACTAAATCATAACAGATATTGTAAGGGTAGTTTATAATTGATACAAAAATTTAAAAGAAGACAAGAAATTCGACTTAAAAATAAATGAAAAGAAGCTAATTTGTAATTAATTAGCAAAACCACATTTTTTGAAAATTTTTTTGCAATTCATAGCAAAAAAATGTTTTAGTTCCTGATCAATATATAAAAATTAAAAATAAAATATTTTTATATAAAAAAATTCATTGTATTATTTTAATATCATGATTTTATTCAAATGGAATAAATCAACTTTTGTCGGGTTGGCAGAAGTGTGTAGAAGACAATGATTTTTATTTTTAATAAATCTTTATTATTTACCTTTAAACGTCGAAATCCGAAAATTATGTAACAACGTAATAATTAAGATCATTAATAAAATTATAATTATAATATAGAAAAATTGGATGGTAATAAATTTTAGTTTAAAAATATTTGTAAAAGGTTTATGATAGATTTTATAAAATCATTTTTTGAAAATAATAAAATATTAAAAAGAAATAAAAATCACCAATAATAATAATGATAACATTATTTAACTTTAATCTTTTTATATCAAAACCTTTAATTACTTTTTTTATTTTAATTTCTTTATAATAATAATTCTACATTAATACTAAGTCGATTATTCACAAACAAAATTAATCAATTAGTTTATAAATTTCAGTAAACAAAAATCAATTATAATCAAATTTACTTTTATTGATTCTCGGTCGGAAAACGTCCGAAAGCTGTCGAGAATTTGAGTCAAAGATAACATTGATCGGCACATTTATTGCACCGATTGCTCTGTAAGAGAAATCCAGTTTATTTGTTGTTAACAAATCTATACGCCAATGAAGATCGTTTAGCGATTTGGAAATTTTTTCCATTCTGCTCTGAAAAATATCATTTTCAACAATTTTTGACGAGATCGGATAGAATTTTACTTGAATGCCAGTGTAACAAGGATAGTTGATGTAATTGGCAATTTCTTTATCCATCTCCTGGAGAACTAAAGATTTTGGATAAGCAATATCTTTTTCCGTGTTTATCACTGATAAATGATGTTCCAAGATCACTAATAAATCTTTGCATAAAAAAAAGGAACAAACAAATCCGTTCTATAATAGGACCAAATGAAACATTAAATAATATTATTAAATATTACAAAATATCAATTTTTTAAAAATTATTATTATTATTATTATTATTATTATTATTATTATTTTCAATTAATTTCTTACTTTGTTTAGTTTAGGCATATTTTCCATAGAAATATCACTCAAATTCGTTGTCGAATCATTCATTCTAACTGTTTCAGGCATTTCCCAAGTACTTCTTGTAGTGTTCAAATTCGAAAAAAGTGGATAGAAAAGATCATGTTCCGTAATAAACAAAAGGCTATAAATATTCTCCAATAATTCTAGACGCAGTGATAACGGATTTATTAAATCAATGTGGTTTTTTATGTACTCCAAACGGGTGAGAACATCCTCTTCATAAATCTAATCAGAAAATGTTTAGTTAAATTTGATTAATAAATTTAGTAAAATGATTTAACTATTTTATCAATAATAGTTTTTGGTGTCAGAAAAAATTGGAATTTATGTTTTTCTTATTATTTTTTATTTATTCACCGTTTTTAACTATTAAAGATCATAGTTCTAGATGATTGACATTTTTCTTGGATCAGACTCAATATCTCAAAGTATATAACATTTTTATGTTGCTTTATAAGTGAATGGAGGATAAATAGAGAATGCCTACTGATTTCTTTACATCTTCCAGACTAAATAATAAACTTGTTCTTTTTTTAAGTTATTGATGTTTTGAATTCAATATTAACTAATAACTATGTAAATGACGCAAATAAATGCTTAAAGTAGGATTTTGATAACATTTAATAAAAGCTACTAACCTAAAAGCAGAGAATTTTATACTGATTTAGCTTTAAAGTATAACACATTAACTAAAATATGTAAATATTGGTACGAAGGTGAAAAATCTCTAATAATTTTAGGTTGTACTATTTTTTAATTTATATATAAGGTTGAGAGAAAGATATTATCTGTTTTATATGTACAAGGTTTAAATAATTTTAATGAATATTTTTATAATTATTGATTTATAATATTATGATAGATAGGCCTCTATTGAAACAAAACTTATATTATAATTTAGATTTGCTTGAATAATATAAAACTCGGTATAAGAGACAATGAAAACTGTTCAAATTCGAGCATGTCTAATATATATATTTAAATTAAAGAAAAATGCATCAGAGGCTAAATGCAATATTTACGAAGTGTGTGACCAAGATTCAATTAATAAATGAAACCTCGGCGTTGAAAGAAAAAAAACTAATTTCAAAAATCAAGATGATGTTAAACACAAATTTATTTCTTTTGCAGAATTTCTTTATCCGGGCTTCTTTAAAGACGCTATTAATAAACTTAGAGCATTAGATAGTGTTGTTGATACAAATGGTGATTATTTTAATTAATAAAAAAGTTTTCATGATGACTTGATTTTTAATATACAATACAAAAACAGCAGTACTTTTCCCTCATGTAGAACGATAAATACTTGGAAATAAGTCTTATCAGTAATAATTATAACTTAATGCTTTTTACAAGTTTTTAGTAGATTTTTTAAAATTTCATTAGATAAACAAAAAAATATTTTTGCTGCTTTATTTATATAAAATTATTAACGATAGATAGATGACCTGAAAGATTTTTTAAATAGTAATAATATTAATTTTTTTCGCTCTTAAAAATAATTAAGCTATATAGATTTATAAATAAATATTATAAATTATTATATTATATATATATATATTTATTTATTTATTTAAAGACGTCACGAACTTTCTTAGTAACCTGATATTTTGAATTTAAAGTTTCCCTTACAAAAACATTTGGATAAATGTATTAAATTATTTCTAGGTAGTTTTATTTGTATATTAATTATTATATAATATAATATATAATAATTAATTAAAAAACCAAATAAAAGTTAATTTCTCAATTATCATTATTTATCATCAGTTAGATTCAATAAAACTTTACAGATTTCGAGGTATTAATGTGAACGTGTTGAAAAAATCAATTGATTTATTTAATTAAAACGAAAATTAAAAACTTTAATGGTACCTCTTCAGCACCTTTCAAATCATTCTGATGCAGAGCGGAAAAAAATCTAAAGTAAAAGGTATTTTCTACGAGCTTCACTTCATCGTTCTGGTACAGAAATTTTAGGACCATTTCTCTAGTTTCTACTGACGAAAACATGATCAGACATTCCCAGACTTTCCTTATTGAAATAGCCGAAAAGTAAATTGATTTGTCACAGCTTTCTTCCAAAAATTCGGTTTCTAAATAAAGAGAATAGATAAAGAAAAATGGAATATCCTTGGAAATGGTATCAATAAATTTATGAAAACTATTTTTTTTATTTGTTTTTATGCAGTTATAAAATAACTTAAATTAAAAATACATAATCATTGAGTTTGATCTCTAAGAATTTTTTTAATTTAAAAATCTATTTATTATTTTTTAATTATTTTAAATTAATTTTTTTTAAATATCTTTTAATTTTGATAGCTGCACGAATTATTTTTACGATCACTTCATTTATAAAATATTTCGATTTATAAAATAGTATGATACTTACTTATTGAAAAATAAATGTAATCAAATCTACAGCACATTAATCTATGAGCATCAAATAACATAAGATCAATAAAAATATTTTCAAAAATCAATGAACTTAGGTTTTCAAAACTCAGGAGATTAGGACCACAAGAATTATTCGAATGATTAAATTTATGATATATAAACAAAAAATATTAAATATATCTGACATATCTAACATTTTATTGGTCTTCCTTTCCTATTAAGCAACATTTGACATCTATTATGCATTGATTGGGCAAGTTTTGCAAGAATCAGAAGGAATTTTCTGCCATTCTTCTATGACCCATGCTTTTAACATTTCTTTTCAGGTCATCTCCCGATCCCTGATTTTTCTTTTCAAGTAGGCCCATAAATTCTCAACAGGATTCATGTCGGGTGATTGACCCACCCAATTCATGACCTCAATAACTGTATCTTCGAGAAACTTTGTCGCAATCTTCACCCTATGTTTCGGATCCCTATCATTCTGAAACTTGAAATTATTTTCCATACCAAGTTTTTGGGAGGTTTGCACCAATGTTTCTTTCAAAATGTTCTTTCTTCATTATGCCATCGATGAAATGTAATTTCCCCACCTCAGTACTCGAAAAATATCCCCATACCATGACTGATTCACCAACATACTTAACTGTCTGTCAGAGGCACTCTACCTTCATTTTTACTTTCATAGTTCTCCACACAATAACTTTTCCATCGCTTCCAAATACATTAAATTTGCTTTCGTCCGACCATAGGGCTGTGTGAAGGCATAACAAAATTGAAAATCCCTGGTATCATCGTTGTATTGATCTACAAGGGTTTTATGCTGATTAAAAATATGTTTTATTGTTCTTTCTTGACTATGCCAAGAACTTTTCGGACAACCTAATATATATTATCATTATTTTGACGTTCAGCTTGAAGTATCAATTTTTAATAATTTGATAATTAATAATAATAATACAATTATTATTACTATAATAAATAATTATGATGATAATAATGATATTATATATAATAATTCTTTTTAAAATATTTTTATATTTGATTAAAGTTTTGTAGGAAATTATTTCTCCAGAAATACCTAATTACTCATAAAAATGAAACATTTTTCATATGAGTTGATCGATAGTTTGACCGGACATTTTATTAAATTTAAGTAATCGGCACGAATTGTTATTAAATTGTTATTAAATTGCACAAATAATCAATAGTACTACATTAAAAAAATATGATTTTATGATAGGAAAATAAAATAAGTTTTACTTAGATGAACACTGTGCTCATCAAACACAGAATCGTTAAAAGTTTGTCCAGTCCGATCCAGAAGTTCCAATATCACATTTTCATTTAGACTTGTTGGATCAGATAGCCCAGCTACCAATTCTAAATGGCTGGTATTGTTCATTGTCGTCAGAGCTATGACATCTGAGCTATGAGTTGGTTGATTTCCGTTGGTGCTACTAAAAACCAGATTGTTAATACTTTGATTTATGAATCTGGAGCTTCGGAAATATATTCGTTTGGATAAAACATTCCAACACAACCTACTTGAGTCTGTGATTAAACTTTTTCAACGTGTCCCATCGCGTTTTTATTTTCAGACAAAGTTGCTCAATGTAGTTTACTTGTGAATCGGGAGTCTGAACATAAAGAACGATATATTGATCAATTATTGTCGTTTATATTGATATCATGATTTCAGTCAGTAAATGTCACAAAGCACAAAGAAAAATTATCATTAATAAGTTTTTGTCTAACAAAAGTCTTTCTTTGTCCAATTCTTCTTTCTTTAAAACTCAATTATCGAAATAAACATTGAAATATTTGAAAGAAAAGATGATCGAGAATTTTAGTCTTATTGTATCTTTTCAAGAAGATAGGTTTCAATAGAAATTATTTACTTTATCTGTTGGCGAAAATATTATATCAAAGATATAAAAAGCACAGTAGGCCCTCAACAGATATTCGATAAATATTAAGATTATCACTTAAAAATCAATGGAATAATCAAAACTATTTAAGAGAGACAATAAGATTTCGTTTGAATTAAATGATATTTTATTGAGGATGCAAACAAATGATTATTTAACCGTAAAAATAATAAAACTTTCAAGTTGAAATAGAATTAAAAAATAAAGATAAGATATTGAAGTTAATAATATATTAGTATTTTATTATGTAAAATATTAATTAAAATTATAAAAACAATAATAATTATTAATAATAATAATGATGATGATAATAATAAGAATTATAACGGATTACAACTTAAAATTTGTACTAACTTTGCATGTAAATAGAATTTATAAAATAAATCGAAATTCAATTCTGTTTTAAAATAAAAAGTTTGTTTTACCAAAAATATAAAAAGTACATAGTGATTCATATTTTTCTTGGAAGGTGTGTCAAAGATGATTACGTATTCTGGTCCGATAAAGTCTCATCACATTATGCGAATACGGTACTCAAAAAATATACCATTTGTTCCAAAAGATAGGAACCAAAAAAATCTTCCACAATGTCGTCCAGTTGAAGATTTCTGGATCCAATACAGAAAAGGGTAGAGAGGCAAATCTACTATTAAGCACTTAAAAAAACACGTTTGAAGAGATGTTTGAAACAAATGAATCTAATTGAGGTACAACATGCCTGTTCAGCGATCAATACCAAACCTTGTTTTGTTGCTGATAATGGACCTTTTATTCAAAATCATTAACATTTTATAGTTTGTTAAATATTGTTCTATAGTAAAAATATATAACATTTTAAGTGTGTTTCTTGTTAATGCTTCAGTCTGTTAGTGCACATTTTAAGTTGTAACCCGTTATTAATATTTTTTATTTTTATTTTTATTTTTATTATTATTATTATTATTATTATTATTATATAATGTTTGTATTTTCCAAGTTAATTTTTGCGAGTTCTTTTTCGTATGTTGCACCTATCTCTTCCTGTGGTTAATGGCGATACGGTTTGTTGCCTTGTGTGTACCACTGTTTTCATATTTCTACTGCTTCTTTAGTGACAAGGAGTATGTTTGTTTGCTAATTCAGACTGGCAGAGAAAGTGTTTATTGTGGTGCGGCCACTAATGGTTTTTTTTATTGTATGTGTACACGATGAAAAGAAGAAAGTATTGATCAACGAATTATCATCATTTTAATCAATCTTTCTCTCCTTTTACTTCGAAATCCGATGTCTTTGGTATATATATCCGAAATTGATGCAGACCTTATTTCGTAGCAAAGTATATTGTAGAAATCTAAAAATAATCATCAGCAATTATTCGACTTTAAGGAATCAGGATCCGATACCGGTTTGAATGTCTTTGTAAAAGAATTTTTATTTCGCTATGCAGATGACCGTTTCACATCAGCTTTTGTATCTATAGTCGGTATCGATTCAAAATAAAAACGATTATGCTATGGTTGAGAGTGGAGGAGAGAGATTTCTGGTGGTGGAAGTTAAAGAGATTTCCGTTAGTGTTCGAAAACGTGGTGGGGACGGAAGTAGTCAAGGATTTTTAGAAAATAGTCGAATTATGTAGTTCTGTGTAAATATTGTTTTTGAGTCAAATTTTTGAATTTAAATTTGTCGAGGGTTGTCCGAGTGGTGCGGCATTCTTTGGACAGAAAGAAAAGTGTGATCTTGATGGTCTAACTTATTTTACATCGTGGAAATCGTGGTCGGAGTTCGTGTTTTGAGTGAGTTGTTTAGAGTTGGTTGTGTATACTATCGTCGATTAAATTTTATAAATTGTTTTGCTCACGTCGTGAACTAGTCATTACTGAGAGATATATAAATGTAAAGTTTTGAGTTACAAAAGAATTCGAAATAAAATAAAAATTGGTTAATATTCATATGAATATTAAAAATAATTTTAAAAAAATTAATATAATAATAATAATAATAATAATAATAATAATAATAATAATAATAATAATAATAATAATATTATTATTATTATTATTATTATTATTATTAATAAATCATTTCATAATCAATTAAGAGCCTACCTTAATTGGATAGCAAGTGTCCAATAGAACTTGCATTGTAGTTATGTTGGCCAAATCTGAATGCCATAAATTCACAAGCAGAAGATGATTGAATTGCACCATGCACTTAGATTTCAGTAAGAGACATAATTCGTCAACCTTATTCGATGCAATCAGATTTGAGATAAGAGAACAAAGAATGTTGACTACTCCTCGTCTACTTGTAATCAGGACCAGCCATCCAAGATCGTGGTAAACGCAATGGCTTCTTTGTAAGGGAAATGAGTTCCCTAAGATAAGATAATAGCACAGTTTCTCTTCTAGATCTGTGATAATTTCAGGAATAATTATGTCATCATTTAAATGGAAGAGGTGGTCGGTTAATGAATTCTTTAGAAAATGACCCAGTCTGTACCGCTGTTCTGGATTTTGATTCACACCGATTTCAATTGCGATGTGTTTAAGTAGACATTCATTATTTTTTGATATATAAATTAACTGCTTCAAATTTTGTTTGTCTGTCTCATTGAGATCAGAACATTGGCCAATGAGCAAAAGTGTTTTCCATAAAGAATTTGGATGATTTAAATAGTTTTCTACAGCTTTCTGACAACTGATAGAATACAAGTCCTGAATTTCGGTGGTTTCACAATCTAAATTAGTCAGAATCTCTTTGCACAAATACGGTTCACTGTATACAGCTTCCTGGAGGTCTGAAAGACTCTGAACGCTTTTAGAATCTTCGTAATATAGACAAGATAATATATCCTAATAATAATTATTATTTTATTTTTTTATTATTAATTATAATTTTTATTTATGTGATTTATTATTAGTATTAATATTATTTTTATATTATTTACTATTAAACTTATTATCATATTAATAATATTAATTATTTTTTCATATCTTAATATTATTATCATTACAATGCATTAATTTTTTTATTATTACTATTAAACTAAGAATATATTGATTAGTTATTTCAATTAAGATTGGTAAATAATTCTTTTATAATTTTTTGAACTATTTAATTATAGATTCATTTTTTTGTTATAAGTAACCTTTTACAGCTTATACCATACATTTAAAAATGAAATAATACTGACCGAAATTATACTCGATTTATTAGAAAGACAAGGTGTTAGCTTTAGTAGAATCCTAGTGGCTGTAACCAGTTTCGAAAACCTTAGTTTATCCTAAAATATTAGGCATGATAAAGTGGATCAATAAAACTAATTAACAAATAATTAAATAATATGAATAAAACCCAATATTATAAAAGGTAAAAAAATTAATTCATAAAATATTATTTATATATTTTCTCTTTTTACGACATTTTCTCTTGGTCCTCGTAATCTATGATCAATAATAATAGAATTTTATGGAATTTTAAAAAATTAAATATAGTACGCGTCTATTCTCTGTTAATTACAATAATTCTTATTATTTATAGCCTAATTCAATCAAAATACTTCTACTTATACAAAATTTTGAAAAGAAGACAAAAATGATGAGAAACAAAGCTTATTAAAAAGTGAAATAAAAACAAGTTAATTAATTAAGAAAATTAAAATGTACTTCTTCCTTGATATGTGAGGAAACCATTCGAAATAGCTGGAATTGAGATTGGATAAACTGGTGAAAGTCTACATGTGATTTCAAACTGGAAAACATTGACATAAATCTAGACATTGTGTTAAGTCTTACTATATACGCAAACTATATTTCAGATGTTGCTGAAAAAGATTAATTATTTCATCCTGAGATACTTCAAATGATTTGAATAAAGTGTATAAAAATTGAACATAATAAATTTGTAGATTGTGTAATTGAAAGTGAATTTCATCTTGTATCTGAGATTTTATAAGATTGATTCCACAAGAAAATAAAACATTTACAGACATTAAAATATTTTGAATCCTTAAAAGAAAATTTAATAATAAAAATATTTGTTAATACATTACCTATATTAATAAAATTAGAGGAATAAATATTTGACCTTGAACTATTTTTAAAACATTATGCTAGAATTTATTATTTAAACAATTATCTAAAAACTAATTAGAACTTTTGATTTTGTCATTTAAATATTAAAGGATGTCTTTAAATACAAACAATATAAAATTATTCAATAATTATAATAAATTTTTTTGGATATTCATCAAAATCATAAATATTTTTATCTGTTCTTAGTATATATTCAATAAATATTATGTCACTCAAATTAATATACCTAAAACTTTATAAAATGGTAACAGAAATAAGTGATATAAAATATAATTTTAAAAATTAATTCATAAAATATTATTTATATATTTTCTCTTTTTACGACATTTTCTCTTGGTCCTCGTAATCTATGATCAATAATAATAGAATTTTATTATACCCCAGTCTTATAATATCGATAAAGATTATAATGATATTGTTAAGATCCTAAGATGCGTGGAAAAATAGATGTTAAATGCGGAGCTTAATTTTTACTTAGGTCTCAACGGTTGAAGGTTGCAATAGGTTGTGTTCGATTAATTAAATAAACTCAGATAACAATTTTTTGGTTTAATACTTTTATTGAAATCGAAATTTATTATTACAAATGAGTGAGACCAACTTTGACC
>JBBMKC010193865.1:0-15032 GCA_037834085.1 Bipalium vagum | reverse complement strand
TAATAATTGTATAATTCGTTAGAATTATCAATTTTATAAAAACAATTAATTAAAATATAAATATGGATAATATAATAACGTTAACAAAATACTTACTAATGGGCATAAAAAATCCTAATTCTGAATGGGAATTTGTTGTCCTTGCTTTTATATTTATAATCGATATTGTTCAGGACGTGATTGCCTCGTGCTATCTGGGTGATCGTAATTGATGTCTTTAATACTTTCTGTGAGTGTCTGTCTCTGTCTTATTAACTCGTTTTCTCTCGGCCTGTATCTGTCTATCTCTGTCTCCAATTCAATGTCCATTGAATTGGATTTATATATTAAATTTTTTATATGTAATTTATATTTAGTAGCATTTTGTTACTCTTTTTAAATTTTATCTTTAATTTATTAATATTTATAATTTTATCATAACTATTTTTTATTTAAATTCTATTTTTAGTAAGTTGACTTACTAATTTAATTTTTTCTAAATTTTTATATTTTTTTGTGTGACTCATTAAAATATGAGTAATAATAATAATAATAGTAATAATAATAATAATAATAATAATAATAATAATAATAATAATAAATTAATTAATTATACGATTTATATTTTAATTTTTTAATTTCTTTTTAATAAATCTGTTTCGGGAAAGAATTCTCGTTACAATAAAATCAAAAATAAAATAAATATTAAAATACAAAAATTTTTATTAATAAATAAAATTGCTTTTAAAATCATTAGGATCACAAATTACAATGTCTTTTTATTCTGTTTTGGGAGTCTCCACACAAGAAATGTATCTTTTATGCTCAACAAGAATGGTACAAGCAAACAGATGTAGTAGCCATAGGATCGCCATTGGGACCTACATTATCATCAATATTCATGGACTACTTAGAAATGAAAATCAATAATTATCAAGGAAGTAAACCTCTGGCTTATAAAAGATACGTTGATGATGTGTTTTTAATATTTGAAAGTGAAAATCACATAGATCCTTTTTTAAAATACATGAAAAGTCTACATGGAAATATGAATTTCACGATGGAGAAAGAAAGAAATTAAAAACTGTCATTTATAGATATTATTGTTTAAAAAGAGAAAACAAATAATAAACATCAGATTAAACAATAGATCTATTATATCCAAAACCCAACAGTAAAAAATAACTCAGTGATTATTAATATTAATAATATAATCTAAGTAATCTTTAGCGGATTAATTAACCTTAATATAAAGAGAAATATTTTTCACTTGATTTCTTAAAGCTCAAATATGTATGATGAGGATTTTTGTAGTTTCACATATTTGATTTATAAATTTCATAAATTATGTTACATTTATGAATTATTTAATTGAAAAATTATTTTTATTTATTATAAGATATACTCTTGTTTTAATTCTCTAAATAATAGGCTTGAGAAATATAAATAATTTATGCAGTGGATTTGTCTGTTCATTTTTCTTACCATTAATAATTCTGTTTAGAGTCTCCGAAAATTTATAATGTATCCATAATCTACTCGACTGCATAACCTTGATCATATCCTGAAATTAATATATTTAAATTAATTCTTATATAATGTATTAATTAATAAATAACACTGTCTTAAGTATATTTACTTATATATTTATTTTGTATCCTTTTTTTTTAACATGGACTTTATAAAATTATTTTCTTATGGTAACTTTTGTTTTTTGAATTATTTCTTTTTATGATATTAATTACATTGTTAATTTATTTAAAATTAAATTAATTTAAAAAAAAAGTTAGATCTCTAAACGATTTTAATTAATTAACTAGGAAATAACATAAAATATATTAATGTAATAATAAATTAATGATGACAGATGATTATCTAACATAAAACATAAATAGAGTTAATGTTTAAAACAGTTCTGAATAAAAAATAATATTTCAGCAACGTATATGTTCAAATTGATTGCTCTCTGCTTTAGACTCTTCACATTTGCAGAGCACACATCAAAAAATCTTTGTTTGCAACAATATCATGGAATGTATCAGAAATAAACTGATTGAGATCAATAGATATGTATTTTTTCAATTACATCAAATCATTAACAATTTCCAAAATGCTGAAGTCCGCCGGAGTCAAGTGTGTAGAACGGAAAGAAAATTCAATGGGATTACGACGTCCATCTATCTCTGTTTAAAAATTTCATCTAGATAATTTATAACAGCATGTGAAAGGTGCCTTTGAAAGCCATTACGTAATTGTAACTCAAATAAAATTGTATTTCTCAAATCATTTAGGTAAAAGGCACCGGTTAAAAAAATTAGGTCCCATAATTATAGAAAGAATAGTACCAGTCGAAACAGTGTCGACTGGTTCCTTTAACTGAATCTGAATAGTTATGTGAGGGCTTTCTGAACTCAAAAAGACCGAATTATGTCGATTAACATATTCACTAATTTGGGCTGAGCCTCATCAGATTATCTAGTCTAAATTTCAGGATTGTCCAAAGCTTGACTTATAAAGATTTTGACAAATTACAATCGACGATCAATATCAACTTCTGAGAGTTCAAGACGTGGTTTGTATGGTTTTATTTTCAGTTCTTTGCGAATATTAATATTATTAATATTAAGCTAAGACTAATACCTACATAAAGATTGTTGTGCCTAGTTCATTTAGAATCACTAATTTGTAAATCTGTGCAACAAGATTTTTCAAATTGTTTACTGTTGAAGCTCGACCAGATCGTTTTGCAACAGATACTAGCCTGTTTCCACGAACTTATCAGGTATATGATAAATTGTCAATCTATTAGAGAATGTGTTTCACATTTATTTCACATTTTGATCACTGTTTGTCCATTCTCATATTTGGGTACGATTTTAAAAATATTTACTTTTATTTAATATTAACTTTCATGGCATCGTCATTTCATTTGCCACTGTTATGTATACATAAAATGTGCAAAAAGTCTATATAGTATTGATTGTTTTAAATTATTATGTAATTTATTCTGGTTCTAAATTATTCCTATACAAGTGTAAATATATGTACTTCATAAAAGTAACAATAGTCATACGTTTCTGTAAATACGTTTATTTTAACCCTAAATATATAGTAACTTTTGACTTAAAATAATAATTATTATCAAGAATCTTATTATATTTTAGTATTTATTATCTGGCTGTGTAACTGGCTGTCTTTAATTTATTACCCACTTTCTCTATTTTGAAATTAATACGTAGAAATGGCAGTTATTCAATTTTTTCTTTCTTCATCGTTAATTTTATAATCTGTTGTAGATTATTCATGAATATTGGAAAGATCTGAATGAAAAGAAAAATTGCAGGTATTTCTATTTATAATTTTTAAAAATATAACATAAATAGTCAAAAACAAGTAAATATTTTCTTCCAAGACTAAAGATAAAGATAAGATAAGATGTGATTAAATGGTTAAATGTCTTATGTTGACGGGAAATATTTGAGCAATAATAGAAATAGAGGGTTATTTCAACCATTTTGATTGCAAAGAACTGGACTAATAGTCTTAGAGTATTTCTACAAAGGGAGAAGACTTAAGCAAAAGTTTTTATCAAAAAAAGAACAATATAAAATTTTCATTATTTTTGTGAATTACTGAGGATAATATATTAGAAGAATATATTGTAATTTTTGAAGAATTTTATTGATTGTAGGAAGAATTTTCCATTGGTACCCAATGAACGTAAGATGAGTGGAAAACAGTTTCTTTTTATATGTATAATTATAGTTTTTATTTCTCCAAAATATGCATCAGAACTATATTTAGTCCAACCACGAGCAGACGATTGTAGACGACTGAGACGTAAGTAAGAATTCTATTCTAATGATTTTATTTTTCTTTTGTTTTTTGATTTATCTTTATTGTATTTATTGATTAATAACTGTTTTTTAACAATAACTTTATTGATTTTGTTTTATTTTCATTTGTTGTGCTTTGCTGATTGATAATATCAGACAAAAAACGTTAATAATTATTGAATAACTCGATTGGATTGATCTGATCTATCATTTTTCAGTGTGTGTGATATCTTCACGCCTGTTATTGTAACAAGAGATTGTTGTCTTTATTGATCTAGTTTAATTAAAAAAGATTTATTTTGTAGTTGTAGTTTGGTTATATGAGATAGAATCCAATCATAAGTAAATGGGTCTAATTATTATTATTAACAATAGTAAATTTTTATTAACAATAAATATGTATTTTAGATTTTAATTGTTTTCAATTTATTTATTCAATTGTGAACAGGCCCATCAACATTCTCATGCTTTAGGTTCTTACAGCTCAATATTTTAAGGAACTTGGCAAAATCTTTTTATTGTACATTAATCTTGAAAAAGAAAAAGATAATAATAATAATTTTTCTGATTAGACTGCTGTTGTTAAGTACAAATTAAAAAGAATTTGTTTTAATTTTAATCAGACATCAATATTCAGATTAATAAAAGATAAATAATTGATTTTGCAGATTATTTAGATGGATTTAAAACAAAAGATACTTTGTTAAAATAAATTAATCTTGTTTGGCTCTCTTCAACAAAGAAACATTAAAATTTAACTAATCAAAAGAAATTAATTTATTTTAAAATGAAAATGCAACGGATATTATAATGAGCTCAGTAATTATTTCATTCTAAGTCATTAGCCATTTATTAATTTTATTAAAATAATAATATTTTTTTCAAATCAAAACAAAAAATTCAATTTCATTTTTTACAAATGAAATAAATTAATGTCCAAAGCAATTTACAATGAATATCAGTAATATAAAACACTCGTTGTAAAGATTTTCGTTTCCTTTCTTTAAAATTAAACGTTATTACAGCACCTGCACTTCAAAAAGAAAAAAACGTAGAAAATCATACTAACATTTTCATTGACGTTCAGAAACTTTACTCTCAAATTTATGTCAATTAGGTTCTCGGTCAGTCTAATATATGGCTTTTTGTAGAGTTAGACTTTGGTTATTAAATTGTAGTTCACATTCTCTGTGATCGAATCCATGTTATCAGTAAAACCTTCAAATGAGAAAACACTGCAACTTGCTTGGGAATCAATATGGGGTGACTGAGATCTTTTGTTTTTCTTCGTTTCAAGACCCAGATTGAGAAAGGACTTCTTATTTGGTTTAGTAGTTATATTGTCTTCCGTTCTTTGGGAAATTCTAGAATTTTGACTTTCTATCATATTTGGTTTAGACTCCTTTCTTGACTTAAGAATATTCATAGTTTTTGTTAAAGAATTATCACTCAAAGATTTCTGGAGCTTATTCGTTGTCTTCGATGACTGTATATCTGTCAATAGTGAAACATTGTTTGTTTTATTGCTACTAGTCTGACTCGGTTTTGTGTCCCTAAAGAAACAAGGACATTGCTTTTTTAAAGCAATTTTAAATGATTCGTTAACTACAGAATATATGATAGGATTAACACATGTGCTTGCAAATGACAATGTTTGGCTTATATACTTTATATACTGCATTTTTCGATTTTTTGGAAAATGATCTGGATCAGTATAATACCAAATGTTAACTAGCTGAGTTGGTAGCCAACAAACACAGTAAAGTGTTGTTACAAGTATGACCATCTTTGTCACTTTGTTTCTTACTTGTCTTTTTCGTGCCTCTCTAGAAGAACAAGAAGGAACAGAACTGGATTTAGTTTTAATAATATATTCTGATTTTTCCGAAACCTTATAATAATGTAATGAGCATGAAAAAATAGAAAAATGCTTACTTGATTAACCTCGTGTCTCAATTTGCTAACAATCATATAATTCATGATAATGATGCTCATAAATGGTAAAAGATATGTTAATAGGAAAACCAGAACAAAATATGTTGTTTTACTAGTTTGATTGGGAAATAAATCTTTACATTTTCTGGTTCCTCTGGAGTCGGATTTTGATTTTGTAGTATCCTCCACTCGGAAATACAAAGCAACGGGAATAGAACATAGTCCCCCGACTAAGTAAAAATAAATATTTTTAAGAACCTTTTTTACATATTTTCTAAAAAATATTAAATTAATTAATTAAAATATTAAATATTTTCTATTAAATATTGAAAGTTCTCTTTTTCTATTTTTTCCTCAGAAATCTTATTATTAATGTACAAATAAAATTCTGGAGATTAAAAAGACCTAAAAAATTAAACAAGAACTTTCTTTGGTAAAATCAAATTTTTTTAAAATTTAATATAATTGAAGATTAAATTAATTACGATTTTAATTTGAGAAAACATTAATCGTTCACAATTTTCTGCTTTATTCTCAATGTGCGAGCTGATCACACGTTTCATTCTTTCGATTATTAATATCTCTGGTTCAATATATTTTCTCCTTATAAATTTCAGTTTGATCGAATACTTTAGTTTTTCTGAATTATTTTCAACGTGTTCTATCTCGAACTTTTATCTTCTATTTTATCTTCTATTTATGCCAAATTCGTCATTTATGCGCAAGAAATATATTTTTATTCATTTTTAAAATAGGATTATGATATGATTTTTCCTCAGTATGCTAAGTATCCCTGATCCCAAATAAAAACATACACCCCGTCTAATTAATATTAGGCGCACTTAAATAAAACTATTTTTTATCAAAGCACAATAAGTTAAGTAGTCTTTTTATTAATTTCGTAATATTTAATATTAGTAAACAAAATTAACGAATTTTTAAACATTTTAAATTAATATATTTAAAGAAAATTAAATTCAAAGCCAGAATAAGGAAAATAAGATGTCTAGTATTTTCAGACGCACTTAATGTAACTTTACTTGTTTTAGATATTATCCATTTCCAAAGAGTCAGATAAAAAATTATTAAGGTAATTAAAGTTTTCAAACACAATAACAACAGCTTAAAATAATTAAGTAGTGTAAACATGGGAAAAAGAAAGTCGCTATCAGATTATGAAAAAGGTAAAATAGACGCTTTTCATAATGAAAATCTTTGAAATAGGGCCATTGGAAAGAAAATTAACCGATCCAAACATTCCATCAGAGCATATTGATTTTAAAGATAAAAGTCAATAAGTGCTTTGCCCTGTAGTTGCTAATCAGAGAGAAGAAATTTGTTTTAATCAAATAATTTCGAAAATTATTAAAAATAATGGAAAAAAGTTCAAAATATTTTGAATAATATAATGGTCAAAATTGGTTGATTATTTTGAAAGACCTTCATTATGGGAATAGTTTAATTCTGAGTAGTCAGTACTCGGAAATCTTTAAAATTTATTTGCTTTTCACTTAGTTTTTGAGTAAATATTGCGAATGAATATTAAAACATATTAAATGTGCTTTGAGATATCTGTGCTGAATTTTTAATATAAATTATGCTTATATACATGTTATAAAACTATATAAATTCAAAAATACTTTTATTCTACACGGTGGTTCAAAATTAATTATTTTCATTATCTACCTATATGTATTCCATGATATTTTTTTACTATTTTGTGATTGGCCTTTTTTCTATGTATTTTATATAAGTTACATGTAATATTTTAATATTTTTTATACAAATATTTCCTTAATTCAATGTTTAGTTACTTATTTTAATAATTATCTTAATATAATTAATTACTTATTTTAATTATTTTAGTAAAAAAATCTTTTAATATCTCAACAAGATTTAAAAAGAACCTGGAGAAAATTAAAATTAGAAAGTTGTAAAATTCAATTATTCAAATGTATTTAAAAATAATTAGATATACTTTTAATTATAATTATTAAATATAAATAATTGATAATAAATATAATAAATAAATAAAACATGTAGAGTAGTGCTAAGAAGAAATAAATAATTTTCAAAAATCGATAATACATTTTATATTTCTGTGGAATTTATTTTTTTATTTACGCAGGTTTTAAATGAAAAATTCATATATTATTCATATAATATTTTATTGTTTTAAATTAAAAACTTTTATATCTTTTCTTGTACAAAAAATTCCCGATTTACTTGTAAATACTAATTTGGCAATTTTATTTATTTTGTATTTTAAATATTTTTATTTAATTTTTTAAACTTTTAAAAATATTATTTCACTGTTTTTGTTTAATTAAAACAATTAATTAAATTATTCATACATTATTTATTACTTTATTGACTCTAAATCTCTGTTTATAGACAATTACTGAGATAGATAAAAACAATGATTGGTTATTGAAGTAATTAATTATGAAATTATTTTAAATTCCCTTAAAAATAATTAGTTAAACTTTTTAATAGATTTAAAATTATAATTCGTAAATTTATATTAAAAAAATAAATTATTGTGAAATATTAATTAAAAAATAAAAATTGTCGAGGATCATAAGTTTGTGCTGATCAATGATTCAAAATAAAAAGAAAACGGTCAATTTATTTTAATAAAAAATATACCGTGAATTACATCTGAGCTTTTGAAGACTCTAAAATAATTAATTTTGATTTTCAATATTAATCTTTGATCTGTGATTAATTATATTAACATAATAATTTAAGAAAATGACATAATATATTAAAATGAATTGATTAAATGAGGAAAAATTAGTCTTTTTTACTTATTCAATATTCACAAAATATTAAAACAAATATTATTAAATATTAAAAAAGAAATACAAGAAGCCATTTTGGAAAAATAAAACTGAAAAATATTTTTAAAATTGTCATCAAATGTTCATTAAAAACCATTAACAAAATGATTTGGCAATTAAATGGATCAGTAATTTTTGAAAAACTCAATAATTGTTAAAGAAAAATTAACATAAAAAATATGAAAAATATCAAATACCACCATTATGAGTCTTGAAATAAAAATTAATGAACAGAAGCAGTTAGTGACAATGATTATTAATTTTTATTCTTTCAAAATTTGTTCATTTTCTATATTTTTTAATTAATTATTTTATTTTTAAATGTATAAAATATTTTTAATAATAAACAGTCGTAGGAAACCCGTTCTTTTTTTCTAATTTTTTCTTATTTCTATATTATAAACCAGATTAATTTCAGATTAAGAAATATTTTTTTTAATTTTGAAAAATTCTGAAAATTATTAACAGCGATTTTTTGTGAAATTCTACGAATGTCTCAAAAATAAAAAAAAATAAATATTTTAATTAATCAATAAGAATTAATTAATAAATAAGAATAAGAATAAAAATAAAAGTTCGAAAAATTATTATGTAATAGTAAAGAATGGATATTTTTTAACCATTACAATATATTTTTTGTAACTTCATTAATCTTAATATTCTTCTTAATATTTTCCATTTAATACAATACATTTATTCAATAACAATATTTCATAATGTTTCTGTATCATTTGAATTGGTATTTGAAACATTTTACATGTTGAAATATTTGTTTTAATTATTCATGAATCCATAAAGATGCCAAAAAGTCAATCAGCAGTGAATATGTCTGATAACAAAATATCAAAATAATATGAGAATATTGAAAATATTTTAATTCTTATTTAAATAAATAGAATCGAAAGACCCTACTCAAACTAATCGTTATATATCAATAGCAACAATCTATGTTCAAACATCTACTTGTTTTTCTCTTTAATTAAAATTATTATAATAAAAAAATTTAAATATGAATTCTTAATTAAATTCAAAAATCATTTTCTTCAGAATAATTAATATAAATTGATTCATTTATCAATTGTATCAATTAATTAATTTTAATGATTCCTAATCTATTTATATAGTTTAGATTAAAGATTTTTATAAAAAATTATTAGTGATTTTAATTTTTTTTAATAACTATGATAATTAAAATTTTGAAGTTATTTGACGGTATATTGAAAGTAAATATTTAAATAAAATTTTAAAATAAATGTTTTTAATATTAAAACAATCAACATAATATATAATGTTAATTAATTATTATTTCGATATTAGAAAGCTAATATACTTAAAATATTTAATTATTCAGAAAAGTTTTATAAAACCCGAGTTATTATGACTCACCCGAGTTATTATGACTCGCCCGAGTTATTATGACTCGTCCCTGGTATTAAATTTTTGCATCTATACTATACACCTGATATTCGTGTGATTTCAATAACTCTGTTATTACTGATATCAAAGGGACTGCAAGTTAGTTATACTTGATTATTTTTAAAATAATATTAATCATTATATTTATTTTCATTGACCATCTCTTCCAAAAGACCTTTATTAAAACCTCATAATATAAATAATTATTATATATTTCAGTGTTTTCAGATACAATTTGAAAAAATTCTTTAGTCGCTATGGAAATTATTTAAGGCAAATAATAATTTTTTTACGTTCTAAAAGAAAAATATTAGAATTATTATTTCACGAAATTTGATGGTACTTAATCCAATAATTAATGAAAGAATTACGAATTAAAACAACCGAAATAAATAAATAATACAATTTTTTCTTATTCAATAATTTTCGTTTATTCTTCTAAATATCTGATAATATTTTTACAAAAATTAAATTGAGATTTAAGATAAAATTTTCAGTAATCAAATTGTGAAAAATATTTTCAAAAATATTCATTCAGGGAACAATAATTATTGTAAAAATTGATATTCAATTGATATATATTACTTTGATATCACAAAAGGTCATTTAGAATATTTCTTCTCGAATAATAAGACTTGATAATTATAAGCTGAAATATGCCAATCACATTTTCATTGTTTTCTTTCTCTTACGTGAAATAAATAAAACATTTCTGACAGTCAGACGTGACTATAATTAAAATTGTAATATTTTATTATTTATTTTGAAAGCAGAAGAACAAAAACATTTAAATTAGAATTTAATCGGAAATAGTTTATTTAACCGTGACATTTAATTCTAGTTTTCCTAGAGCAGCATTATTGCTTGAAAATGAGCAGATGATTTATCACATGTACAGTTTGGAAATATTTATCCGAAACAATTAAGAGAAAAATAATTATTTTTGAAGAAATTCTGGAAAAATACGTCCCGATATCTGTCGAAATAAGAAAGAGATGAAAATATTTATTCAATGGGAAATGATGTTCACAGTGAATATTTGTTGCAGAAATAATTAATCAGCTATTTATCAGCTATTTATATTCTTTTCCATAAAAATATTATTTATATTTATTATCTGCAAGAAATAGAAATTAGTTGAAAAAATCTTTAAATATAACTTTGAATAACGAATAAAACTTGTCAATATTTTTTAAACTTTTATAATAATAATAAATCTTTTAATATTATTTTAAATTCATACAAAATTCCAATTTCTTCATAATTTATATATAAATGAGATTTAAAAAATTAGAATTATTTATATGAGTAAATTTTTAAAATATGAATACATATATAGAATATATAATACAAAATTTGCAAGTGTAAAAAAAATAATTAAAAAAATATTACATTTTTGAAAAAAAAACAATGTTAAAGAAATTGAGTTATTGATTAAATTTATTCAAGAGATTGATTAATGTCAATAACAAGAATTAAGCATTGGGTGGGGATTATAACGTACAATAGTGAATGAGGCAAGTCTGAAATTTATCATAGAATACTTTGTTTCCTTTAAGATGAATTCGATAAGAACATTACACTGTTTTTGTTTGTCTTAAGACATAAATATTAGTGCAACAGTACTTCTCAAATTTTATAGATTTATCAAATAAGAAAAATGTCGACGATCAAGGTTTTTTAAGTATGAAATTAATTATGAAATGAAAGATGTAATAAAAATTATATTCATTGTCTTGGAAATAAATTTTTTTATATATTTTGATACCATTAATATTAATATGTTTTAATTTTTTAAATCCATTAAATATCTATTAGTTACTATAGCAAAGTTTTTCTTTAATTTAATTAACCTTTCCTACTCTTTAAAGATATCTCTTTTCAGTGGCATTTTAAATATGCTAACGTACATTTGATAATTAACAAGGATGGACGTCCATACTTCAACATCTAAATCAAATTATTGCATATTTTGGAAAAGATAAGTGACACTAAAAGAACCTGTTTTAAATGACCCATCAATGTTGATTTAAATAATGAATTTGTTTCAGAATTTATTTGACAGAAATCATAATGATTTTTGAATTATTAAGAAATTGGGAAAATTACAAAATATTGATTTTAAAAATTATTATAGCATGGAAATATCAGATAAAAAATAATTTAACGTTGTGCGTACAAGTATAACACCAGACTTTGGTATTTTTATTCATTTTGAATAAAATTTGTGTTGTTTATCTGAAACTTTTTTTAAAGATTATCTATTGGTTGCAATTTCAAAAAATCTATATAGAGTATGTTTTTGCATTTTAGGAGAGGAAACAAAAAGCCATTTACAGGAAGAATCATTATTTCAAAAGTACTATCAGTCGATTTCAAGGATTCTGATGGAAGGAAAATGAGTTTTTTATAAATTGTGTTGAGATCATCAAAGGAACTATCCGGATTTGAAATATAACATGAAAGACCACTCAGGGTTCCATTAAAATAAGATAGCTACAAGGTATGGTTAGCAATAATAATAATGTCACACAATAAATGTGATAATAATTAAAAAAAAATTCTAATAATAATAATAGGAATAATTATAATAATAATAAAGTAATAAATGAAGTTCTGAATAATCATGATAAATAATCTTAATAATAATGGAGTAATCCTGATAATAATAATTAATTATAAAAAAATTTATTTCATCTAGTTCGCATTAAGGGACAGATTTACGTTGTGCGATTCAATAAAATCAATTATTTTTCTCTACCTACTTTATTTGTGTGACCAAGTCTTATTGTTTAATAAAAACGTGAATTTGTCTTGAATTTTTCGGTGTACAAGGAGACGGAACTACAACAGATATCATATGTGAGTTAGTTTGATTTTGACGTTTAAGTTAAGGGTTTAAATGGTTTAAAGTATCATTTTAAAAATTGACAGGAAGAAAAATCAATGAACACATTAATGAGTTGATATATCAAATTTGTAACTACTCCTGAAGCACCACCGGATTCATCCTGGTTTTAGTCGACAACACGCGGATTCTCGATGACCAACATTTAGAAGTATAAAATGTCAAAATGAAGGTTGATTTCTTCACGTTGGAAATCATAAATTATCTTAACCTTACGGAAATGTCAATAATGATACATTTTTTAATGAACATTTACAGAAATTCCTCAATGTCATTGAACGATTAGACCTTTAAATGGTAGTGCTCAGAAGTTTCATAATTAAATATATTAAATAGGTCTTATTTTGTTAATTATTTATATAAAATAAATATCGAATTAATAGGAAATATTCAAATTGAGCCTTTTTTAAATAGCTGTAATAAAGAAAATTTATTCATTTGTTTAAATAAACTATTTGAATATATATTGTTTATAAATTTTTGAAAAATAATCTATAAAAACATATTATAGTTATTATTAATCTTATAACTTTGATGATCAGAAAATTAGATAGTTTTTATGACACTAATGGCCAGATTTCTTTTTTCATTAGGTATGAATTGAAAAATATAATTGATTCTGATTTTATAAATCTTTAAAACAAATTATCAAAAATAGACTGATTAACATTTCAATATTTTTAAATAAGGAAATGTTATGGGTTAATACATAAATTATGAGGCAATTTGAATATTTTCTTTACTATTTAATATTTACATAATTTATTTGTAAATATTTTTACAATTTTATTATTGACTTAATTACTCTTATTAGTATTAAAGTATCAAAGGTACGGTATTTTATTTTATTTTATAAAACAATTATTTTTGAGTGTCAGAAATAAATATTTGGTATCATAAGCCAAACAAACAAAATATTTTATGAATTTGTTATGGATCTAAATTGAATTTTGATCTTTTGATGTTGAGGCACTTAAGGTTTTAGAAAATTTTAATCCATCTTTATGTCATATAATGTGATAATATCAATATTATACTATGAGCATAAGAAGCAAATTACGGAATTGTTTTTTATTTTAAAGTTTAAATTACAAAATGTATTTATTAATATTTAATTTCTAATATAAAATTAAAATGAATATAAATGGGATAAAATGGAAAGATTTAACTTTTTACAAAAATATTCAATTTTGATGAAATAAATCTCATAATTATTTCATATTGGAGGTTAGTTAAAATAATAATATAATATTAATATATAATTAATAAAAAAAATCTTTGAAATCAAGCAAAAATTCAATATTCATTAAAAAAATAAAATAAATATGAAATCTAAAAGGTTCGCGAAAATTAAAGAAATGAAACAATTCTTATGAAACAAGTAATTTAATCTTGAACAAATGTTCAGTAGTGAAAATATTATTAATGTAATAGATTACTCCGACAATTCAAGAACACCGAAAACGTCGCTGCTACGGAAATAAAGCTGGCCTATAAAAGAAAGTTGGTTAATTATTCAAATTTTATGTATATTATTGTAAGCCAATATACCGTGGTAATGTAGGCAACTTTGAATGGTTTTCATGGCACATACAATATCTTTTTGTTAAGTCCATATTTAATTTTCAACAAAGGAAATTTTAGCTTACGGGAAGTTTTTTACTAAAATCTTTGATTTACTTAAAAAGGATTATGGAGTACTGATCTTATATATATTATAACTTTTATATGACATCAAACCAATATATACCTATTATTGTAGAGAGATCATAGGAAATTTTTTTTAGTTTGTGAATCAATGAAGGCTCTTTAGCAAACCAAATGTTCCAAGTTTCTGCTGTACCTCATCCGGTTCTATGTAGTACCTCTCTACTGCTTAAGTTCCGTTTGGTCATAAAAACCTAAAGTAAAATACGCCTGTTGGTAGAATCTTAGTTTTCTTTAGCATTTCGAATAATAATTACTGAACCAATGTATAAAGTCATCCCATAAGTCATGTGGGTTTTCTTATGTGTTTAAACTAAAATACAATTTGTTCAATATTTAGGGTATCGAATTTAACCTGACTCCAAAATCTTAGGTGGTGCAAATCAAAACAATCAGTAAAGCAACACT
>JBBMKC010193854.1:0-15032 GCA_037834085.1 Bipalium vagum | reverse complement strand
AGAATAAAATCCTTCGTTTTTACTAAAAAGTTTTACGTCTTTTTATTTTGTCCAGATTTATAGGCGTCAGATGTTACTTAATTTTTTAATAACGTATTATTTTTCAATATATTCTTACTGTTGTCAATTTCTTCTCCTGTAGATAACTATTATTTTATATTTATTTTCCATAACTATTAAATTCATATATTGTTATGTTTATTTATTATTATTATTATTACTTTCTTTTTAATTATTTAAGTTCATTATTATTTCGTTTATTAAAGGTTTTACATTCTTTATCTTATAAGGTTGATATTATATTCTCTTAATAGATACTCAAAAGGTTTTGAACGGTTCTATTATTATTGAAACTTTAAATCTCCTCGAGAATTTTTGTCGCCTGCTTATTATTGTTTCCTTTATTTGATTTTCTATATATTTTAATAGTTCGCTCAATGTGGGAAAGTAATTTTAGTTATTATTATATTTACTTATTTTAATATTTATTTTATTTAAATTTTTAGATTTTAGTTTTAGTCTGCCAGCATGCCCTACACATTCTACCATTATCTCTTACCATTATTACAAAATTAATTATGTTACCGTTTAATAAAATATATTTTAATTCACAATTTGTCACATTTTTATTAAAACATTGTACAATAAATAAAATAATATGATCAATTTAATTAATTCATAAAAATAACTGATTCGATTACTAAGAAACATACTTTTTAACTAAATTAAATAACTGATTTAATCACTAAATAATTTTTTTATTGAGATTGAGGATTTTTAGGATGAATTTCATGTTGATATTCTTCTTTTTAAATCGATTACTATTGGTTTGGTTCTTTTATTTTATTTTTCTCTTTGACTCTCAAACAAACTTAAAATTTACAGTTTGTGATATTAAGTGGTTAATCGCTAATTAAATCATTTTTAAGTAAAATTATAAAAACTATTTTAATAAAATTATAAAAAAAATTATTATAAATTATAAAAATTACAAAAGTAAAATTATAAAAAAAATTATAAATTATAAGTAAATTATAAAAAAATTATAAATTATATTAAGCGGAAACCAGTTATAAAGCGAGGTGACTTTTAAAAGGTATCATTTTATGATCTCAATGGAATAAAATAAATAGTTTTCATTTTTGCTTGATATTAAACGATCGTGACAATAAGCGAGGGGATATTAAGTGTATTACACTGTTTATATTAAGAGATGAACTAAGTGAGTCTTGTCTGACATAATAATATGAACATAACGTCCTTCATGTATGTATCGATGCAGTAGAGGTTTAAATAAATCCTTATATCAATCCTGCATAATCCAAATTATTCTGACTTTCTGAAAAAAGAGAATGTAATGTGGATTTTCGGTAACATTTTGACTCAAAGTTGCTGTCCACTGCAGAGAACCTTTTCATGAACGAGCAATTTCTAAGCAGATCCACTGGTCAAAGAAGTAATGACAGACACTAGAAAATAAATAACAGAGTAATTCATAAAAAAGTATTAACAGAATCTAGAATCATTTTTTATTCAATATCTTTTAATCTTTCTCATTTTCTTGATTTTATATAATAATCGGAATAATAATATTTATAATATAAATATAATTTTTACTTATTTATAGTTTTTAATAATAATAGTTATAACAAATAACTACTTTATTTAACCATTCAACCCATTTCATCAGATTTCTAAGAACTTAATTCATTTGAAAATTTAAAATTTACTAATTATCGTACTGTGAATAAGATGCCACAGGACTCTGTAATTTATTGCTGTTTCCAACTCCCTATAACAACACTTTATCACTTTCTACAAAGTTTCTATAACTGTTTTTAAAAATAAAACCAGTCACTTGGACCAGACCTCTAATTAAAAATTGTTACCAAATCTAGTTTCCAAATTATTGATATCTTACTGTAATAAACTTTCGTGATTTTCTTAAATACTATTTCATAAATTTAACATATAAGAAATATTATTTTAATTAATAACCGACTATTTAATAAGTTTTAATAATCAATAGTTAAACACTTCTGTTTAAAATAAATAAAATATGGACGACAAAAAGTTTTTAAAGCTTTTTTAATTTCATTCAATGATAATTTCGACGTGTAAATTTAATTTTTCAGAGAATTTGTTTAATAAATGTTAATATTTGATTTTAGATTGATATTGAACAAATTTTTAATAATTCCCTCTTGTTATTATACAATCAAAAATGAATTCTAATTTTTCAAAATTGGAAAAATCGGTCGAGGAATGTGTCCATTATAATTTTGACAATGATATAAACGATCAGCCAGCTGAAACAAATTCAAATCTCACCACAAATAATGATCACAAGATTAATGGTCAAGTTAACGTTTCAGTATCAAGCTGGCTGATTTTCAATGACAAATACCCATGGTTATATGTAAATAACGATAATCCTAATTGTAAATATTGTGAGCAAGCTTTTCAACATGAAGCTGACATTATTGAAACATGCTGGACCAGTGCTGAAAGCGTTCTCGACAATGCCGACCTTTTATTGGAGAAGGCAAAAATTTTGAAAATTCACTCGAAATCCGTTAATCATGTTGCAGCGTACAATTTTCTTCTTGAAAACTCATTTATCGATTGCAAGAATACAGCCGAAAAGGACAAAAAAAGCAAGCCCACTAAGTCTGATATACCGAACTTTATGACGATATCCGAATGGGAAGAGTTGACTAAATTGTTCCCTTGGCTCTATTTCAAGGAAAATTTCCGGTGTCAGCTCTGCGAGGACGGATTCAACAAACAGCGCAAGTCGATGTTTCCCACACAGTGGACCTGTCCCGACCAGTTCAAACAGTTGGGTAGTCCGTCCCAGAAAAGCCTGCGAAGTGCCAGCAGATTTGAAAAGCACCAAATGTCCATCAATCACATCAAGGCCATCGAGGTGTTGAAAGAGTGCTCTGTTCCCGAGGAAACTGACGTCAAGCCGTATGTTTTGTGCTCGGCCAAGGAAAATGAGCAAAAACGTGTCAAGTCTCCCAGGAAATCGGTGAAATTCTCACCGCCGAATGTGACAACGCGAACCGCCATCAAGAAATCGTTACAGGACCGAAACGAGGTTGTGGATATCATGTCAGAAGACTCGTGGAAAAAGTGTCAAACTGATTACCCGTGGATATTTTGTGTCAAGAATGTGCTACGCTGTTCGTTTTGCGAAGAGGCTTACAAGGACCACAGCGACACTATGATCTCGACTGTGTGGACATGTCCCGTTGACTCAGCTCCGGAACAGAATGCGTCCCAGCTCCAGTATATGAAGTCAAGATTTCGTCTTAATCGGCACGAAAACACAAAAAATCATATGGCTGCTATCAGTTTTATGAACCGGTCAAAGATGGGTGTGAATATCCTACCCATCAGTGCAACACCAGCGGAAACCGAGAAAAAGAAAGAATTTTGTGTATCAATTGCTATGACAACACCTACAGACGCGCTCATTCTACCCGCTGCTGTTAAAGCCAGTAGAAAATCAGCTCCGGTGAAATTGGTAAATTTGTCGTACGACGAAAAGCCAATGTCGCCGGAGAACTCGGCAGAACGAGTTCAGAACTTTCTCCAGTCACAAAGACAGATGGGACTGAAAACTAATAAAACAGAAGTGATGGAAGAAAACTATCAATCGGATGGTGTGAATGGACCGGCTCCACCGTTTCTCACTCAAGATCAATACGATCGCCTGAAAAGCCGATATTTATGGTTCTTTGCTGAGCAGGACAATTCCTACGGTTGCACCACTTGTCTGGAAGCCTTCAAATTGAGCCCGAAAACAATGCTCGAGACCCAGTTCACAAACGGAGTGGAAAAATTCGATCCGTCCTCTACTTATTCATATTTTCGGAAGAAGCTCTATCGACACTCAGAATCGATAAATCACGGTAATGCTCGTAACATTATCAGAAATAAGGGTCGAAACAATTACCAAAACACCATCGTTCAGAAAACGACCAGTCAATCACCGGTCGGAAATTCACGGTTTACTCGATTGAAAAGTGGCAGTCGCTGTAAAATCGATTACAAACTCATGTCAGAGGGTTACACCGATCGTGAGGATTGGAAACATTTTACCAGTAACAGAAATAATATCGTAAACATACCAACCCCAATGAAAAAACGTCGAGAATTGTCCAACGATTGGAAGTGTCCCCAGTGCAAATCGCACTTTTCTAACGCAAATGATCTTATTCAGCACATAAGCCTGTGTGATTATCAACCATCAGACAGCACCAAAATGCTTGCTTGTCCGTGTAATCCCATTGGGTGTCGATTCAATACCATCACTAAGCTTGATCTACATGCCGCGCAGGAGCACGATAATCACTCGTATTTTCACTGTTATATTTGCTCGGACCGCTACAATCGATTGTCGTCACTGTTCCATCATATGCTCATTAATCATCTCATCAGCTGGAACCCGTTTGATGCTTATCTTCCCACCGGTCCTTCGGAACCATTCTTATGCATGTTTTGCAATTGCAGTCACAATACTAAAATTTCATTGGTCGATCATTATTGTCATAGTGACTGTTCAAAAAACTTGCAGCCAATTATCGTTCTGGAAGACATGATGTCGTTGAGCGCTGTTATGTCCAATTCAATGATTACACATGTGCAAGAAGAAATCGATGTTTTCGATGTTGATGAACTCCCAGAAGACAAGGAAGTCGTTTATTCACCCATAAATAAAAAATGTCGAACCCATCACACGAGAATTCGTCGTGGTCATTCGATGCGAAAATTTGGAGATGGTAAAAAATCCATTGTCAAGGCAAAAGAAATCAAGAATGCGACAGAATCTGGTCAAGGTGGCAATAAGAGTGATAAGCGAAACTTGAATGATTCCAGTAAAACTAATATTAGTATTATTGATAAAAGCGTTGATGATTCCAAGACCTGTGAACAAAAACTCAATATTGATACTAGTACAATAACACAAGAGGTTAGTGTATCAAAATTTTTGAATGAAATCGATTTTGTTCAAGCAGTTAATGATGAAAAAGTGTCAATTAAAACTGATGGAAAAAATGATAAGACAAGTGATATTATGGTGAAAGAACAACCCGAAAATTTTGTAAAAACTAAAAGATCAAGTGAAAATAATGAGAAATCAATTCTGGTATTTGAAACAAATTCACAAACTACTAAAGAAAATCAAATCAATGAATCGATTGTCGGAACAAAATCCCATGAATCGATTTCTATTGGAACTGATATTGATTTAAAATCAAATAAAACAACAGAAGAAACATCAATCAATAATACGATTATGGAAAATAATATTTTTCAACTTAATGAGACTATCAACGCCCAAATCGACCAATTAGTCGCTGTAACGTTGTCTGGAAAACCAGTGGAAAAAGTTCGCAGGAGAAGAATGTCGAAAAAGATGAAACAATTGATTAACGAGCTCAATTGTGAAGAATCGAAAATGGTGAAAGTGCTAAAGCGGAAATATGTGAAGAAATTTGACAAATCATCACAACCTTCCATGAAAAAGACGAAAACCAGTGACATTTCAACACCACAAAATAAAGAGATCAAGCAAACATGGATAAAAAAGACCAGTTCCGAAATGGAAGCAATTGATCAAAATATGTTTTCTGCCGATGTCAATAGTGTGACGAGCAAATCAGCAACGAGTTCGGAGATATTGAGACAAAAAAAAATCGCCATTCGAATTCAGTCCCAGTGTTCCCCGTGTAAAAAACTGAAAACAATCGATCGCAGTGAAAATGATATTCCGACGGGGATATCATTTATGGACCGAATGAAAAAGATTCGTCAATTGAAAAAAACCCGCACCGAACAGCAACGGGAAGAAATGATGGCAGTCGAACGAAAAATTGCTGAAATTATCGAAAAGTCCCATGATCGGTCACTGATAGATAAATCGGACAAAATCAGGAAACTGTTGAATTCCGAACGGTGCTCCTTGGACGATTTAAAAACGATTATCCGCAAGGAATCGAAGAAGCGAAGAGCGGAGAAGCGCAGGACGTCCAATCATTCTAACAGCATCCATGTCCAATCAGAACCAACTAAATTTCCAAAAGTTATTGAGTTCTCTAACAAACCCGTCGTGATTTCGTCCCCATCGGTAACACCTGTTGTTGGAACTGGCTCGGCGTTGCCAAAGAGATTGGAAATATTCTCTTGCAACGTTTGTCACTTGAAATTCAAATCACTGCGTGCTCGAGACAATCATACAACGACTGATCACAAGGGTCTGAAGTTGTTCTGTTGCAAATCGTGCCACTTGAGCTTTACAACCCACATTCTGTTGCGAAAACACGCTCAAAAGTATCACGTCGATAACGTTTCTTTTGCTGTTTTCGGCAAACAGCAAACAGCTGAAATCGATTTTTCCTTTTCATGTGTCCTTTGCCCTTTGCAGTTTACCAGTCGATCGGGTCTGAATCACCATATCACCAGTAGTCACAAAACTGTCGTCGACTCGGAAATGGCGGCAACTGCTCTTTTGGACGAGCTTCTGGTCAAACTGATCGCAGCTGATTCCACTTTCTGTCCCCAGATCTGTTTGATTTGTCAGGAAACAATGAACAATCAATTCGAATTGGAGATACATACCATTGTAAGTTTTTCCAGCCAACCCTACTCTCCCTCCTCTCATCATCTTCTTATCTTGTTTCTTTTGTTTCGATAGTTATTATTATATTCATCCTTTGTTCGGTTTCGTTTTAAAATCATTTTGATGAAATTATACTCATAATCGCTTGTTTCAATGAGAATTTTAATTTTTTAACATTGATTTTTAATGTTCAGAATATTGATTGAATAGAATATTTTGAATATAAATAATTTTTAAACACAAAATTATTGTTATATTAATTTTAATTACTAAAATAATTATTCAAATTGATTATTTTTTATTAATTTAACATTGAAATATTGATTTATCAATACTTCATTTTTAAAAGGTTTATTTCTTTCAAATTAATTAAAATATTTGAAATTTGTTATATAGATTAAGAATTTTATTTTTTTATATTCCCTTTTGATAATTAATTTTTTATAATCGACTTTTTTAATTTATCTTTTTAATGAAATCAAGAGTTATGTTGATAACTTTTTCTCTTGTTCTTTTTAAAATGATTTCTCACCAATTAATAATAATTATTTTTAATCGCTTCAGTTCTTGGCTATTTTTTATAAAAGGTGAAGAGAGAAAACTAGTTTCATTTTATTTGTTTTTACCAATTTAATTTGCAGGAACATCAAAAAGAATCAAAAATCATCGGAAGTGAATCGATACAATTCGCATGTCCTAAATGTTGTCGACTGTTTTTCGGTCGAGACGGAAAATCGTACTTGAAGGATCACTACAATATTATCCATTTGGAAAAACAGCCTCCCACTTGCGAGGATTGTGATTCGAAATTCTCCAGTACTGTCTGTTACAGTTTGCATCGCAAATTATCAAAGAACTGTTCGAAAAAAGGTGGCGGTGGATGTGCAGATCATTTGAAAATAGAAGACCCGTACGAAAAGCTGAATGATCCCATGAAACTGGCTTTCATTTGTAGTCGGTGTCAGACCCTGGTTGCTGGCGAATCTGCCGAGTCGCGGTTCCACCAACACCAGGTTGAATGCAATAAAACGTTGGGTGAAGATTTATTACGAAGTATTTCTCATACCGAGGCTGAAGATAAACACTGAATTGTGGAATGAATGGATGAGTGTCTCTGATATTTTCGTATGATGATAATATTATTAAGATAGATTATGTGACGTTGTTTATGGTGCACATAGAGCAATCTGTTCAATATTGAATACTGAAAATGAAAATCATTTTATGATGATAATGATAATAATAATAATTATTATTATTATAATCAATAATAAAATCATTTGATAATAGATGATGGGATATTAAGGTGGAAATTCAAAGAAGTAGTTATTGAGAACAATCAATGATAATGAATATATAATGGGTTTTTAATTGTACGTAATATATTACAGACGTGTTTTGTTTTCAATCTGGCAGTGCAAGTTCTGTAACAGTTAAAAAACTAGCATTGAAATATTTAAAATTATGATTTCTGCACATTGTTTTTTATATTTATAAAATATTTTGTGTAATAATTTCATTGTTTTTCATTGATCAATCTAAAAAAGCATTTCTAAATTATTAAAATTTTTTAAAGTAAAAAAATTTCCAGAATGAAATTTTAAGTTTAATTTATATTTTGCTTGACGAGATTTTAAAAATCTGGGTTTATTTTCCGTGTTATTTATTAGTGACAAAAAATTAATGTGAATCACTTATATTGACTTAGCGCAAAGTATTTTCTCGTGTTAATTGCAGCAGATCTACCAGTTCTGGAGTATAGGTTAAAGAAGGTTGCTGATCATTTTGAATTATCCAACACAATCCGAATCCAGTTTTTTGACCAATTTTAAATTAACGTATGCTATTTTGAGTAAATTAATAAGTAATTAGTGTTTATGATAATAAACTTTTGCTCATCCTTTAGTTTTTAAATAAATTTTATTTTTGTACCAATATTGAACCATCTTTGTAAATTGATTTTTAAATTTACAAATTACGATTATTCTGTTATGGGATCAAAGTGAAATTAAGTAAATAAATTATCAAATAATCTAATTCTCAGAACTCTAATCCTGAAAAGTATCACCATCTGGAAGCAACATTAACAATCTTTATCACAGAAATTTTTTTTATTTCCTTTACATCATAAAACAAGAAATGATTTTATTTACACATTTCTTTCATTGAATTAGTCTAATTGTCAAATTATTATTCATGTGCACGGTCACGAGATTTAACCAAATAAATAATAATATTAAAGCAAAGATTTTTGAAGCATTTGGATTCTAATTATGTTGAATGATGCATTAAACTTTTTTCAAAACACTGAAACTCCTTGTGTTGGTACATTTTTCATTGATTAAAACTCTTCACTGACTTATTATTTCTCATGCAATATTTCTAAGTTTGTTTTGGCAATTTTAATTGTATTTGTAAGTGTTGGTTCGATTCCTTTATAAAAACTGCAATTCTGAATTCGGCTCATCTCTGGATAAACTAGAATTGACAATTTGAATATTGAGTTCAAAAGATTCGATTGAATAAGTTCCTGATTCTTTCTTGAGAGTAATTTCTAAAAATATCTGATTTCGGAACTGTGGTTGACGGATTCCCATAAATCGTTTAAGTTGGTGACAACAGAATAGTTATACTTCAATAAAAGGACTTCGTATATTTTCAGCTTTTACGATTTTATTTTAATAAAATTAATTAGAATGCACCAATAACATTATAATTGCTTCTAAAACAGATTGTAATCATAAAGATTAAGAATTTCTCCTTAACATTATAAATCTAACAACATCCAACATGTATATTTTAACAGGCTTCTCTATATTGAATAATTTTCTCGTCCTGTTAAAAAATTTATATTGCTAAAAAGGCTCAAAAGCTTTCTGCAATTCTGAAAGGAAAATATATACATAAGATTAAGTTCAAACGTAACAAAAAACTAAAATTTTCAGAATGAATTAAAAATATACTCTCAGTCTGTGTATTTCTTTGTTCAATTAAAATCACTAACTTGAATCATATGAAAGGAAAAAGTATTAATGTTAAATTTGACATGCATTATTCAAAAATTTAAAAAATTAGAATAAAATTCGAAGATTGTAGCTTGGTGTAAATATAAAAATATGAAAGATTACTAAAAAATGATAGAAAGTATGTTTGATGTTTTTAATCAATAGTTTAATAAACTTTAATTTTTCGAAATATTTATTTTTAAATATCATTCTTATTTAAATTATTTTTAATTTTAAATCTAAAATTTTAAAATTAGATGCTTTAATTAAAATAATTACTAAAAACATTATTATTAAAAATCTAAGAAAATATTTCTTAAAGATAGACAATTCATTACTTTGTTTAAATGTCCTCTTAAATTAAATGCTGACATTTAAATTTAAATAATGGCCGAACAAATTGAAAATTGTAACTTATTTAGAAATATTTATTAAATATAATTAAAATTTGCTGAAATTTAGATGAGCCTGAAGAATATGAAAATACTTATAGGCGAAATGTAATTTGTTTTTAAAGTTTTTTATTAGATAACCAATAATAAAGCCTCCAAGACAAAGAAGGAGAAACAGGTTTTTTGAAGAAGATATTTATGAATCTGGAGAAACATTGAAGAGTGACAACTTGGGTGTTATGCTACCACCTGAGGAAGGTTCTTATAGTCGTGGGCGTAAGAATGTTCCGTCAAAGGTATAAAGTAAAATATATAATTATCAAATAAAATTTTTTTTAGATGAAAAACATCCTTCTTAATAGCAATATCAATCGAATGGGAATACAGCAATCGGAACGCAAAGTAGCTCAAGCTAATGCCATCAAACTAAGAAACGTTCTCAAATTACCCAAAGCCCACAAATGGGTTTTTTATGAATGGTTTTATTCCAATTTAGATCGACCCCTATTGCTTGGGGAGAATGATTTTCGAGTGTTTTTACGAGAAACTTTTCCCGCTTTAAAAACTCGAAAGTTAACAAGAGCTCAATGGGCTTGCATTCGTAAAATGATGGGTAAACCGAGAAGATGCTCTCTTCATTTTTTTAAAGAGGAGCGTGCGTCATTGCATGCAAAGCGTTCTAAAATTAGAACCCTTCAACAAAAGCGTTCCGTAGAATTGGATTTATTAAAAGACTTACCGGATGATATTTGCATTCCGATGCCATTGATTATTGGAACTAAAGTAACTGCAAGGTAGAGTTTTATTAATAAATCAAGTCATTAATTTTACCGCTTCCTTATTTTTCTATGTTTATTTACAAATCTTCATATTCCTCTGTTAAGGGTTCGTCATCCAACTGACGGTCTCTATGTGGGAAATGTTGATGCCATAGATGCAGTGAACAACAGTTACAGAATATCTTTCGAAAAGCCTGCTCTCGGAACTCGTCCGGTACCGGATTATGAAGTTCTTAGCATAGTGCCACATGATGTCATTCCTCTGTCAGCTTTCAAAATGCAGCATAAAGCCAGTAGAAATCTTTTCATGAGTCCTGCTCGACTTCTGGCACAGTCGGCCCTGCAATCAGTTGGTTTGTCTATTTTAAAGATTTTTTGCTTTGGGTAAATCGTAAGTGTTACGATAGTTTGAGTTATGGGGTCTAGTGTGAACCATAGGAAATCGATATCTGTAAATTGTATTGCTTAGTCCAGTGGTCCTCACACTTTGTGTTACGACCCACTTTGCGATTGCAATTTTTTCCTGACCCTTTGGAATTAAAATAAAAATAAATAATAAGTAAATTTTTTTAATTAAAAAAATTTTGTAACCAAAAATTAAAATATATTTTATACATAAAAACAATTTTGCATATCCTGGTTTACTTTATCACTCTAAAATTTTTCGTGACGTCATAAAAGAATTTTGCACCCCATCCCCTTTTGAGGGACACTAGTTGTGTCGATAGTTTGATACATTTTATTGATTTTAATTCGCATTAAATAGTTTCAATTCCTTTTTAAATGAATTATAATTATCTGATACTAGTAGCTGATGGAGAGATCAATGGAAATATCTTAAAATTTTCTTGGAAAATCGATCCAATGGTATACTGACCTGGTTGTATTGGGGTTGTAGATCAGTTATTATTAATAGTTTTCCTTTTATAAAATTCTTTTGATACTATTGAAGAAATTGATTTTATTTTATTAGGTTTCTAAAATTAATTAGAATTTAATGAAATTATTGAAAATCAATTTCGAATTATTAAGAATTTACTTAATGAATTGATTCAGTAAATGTTTTAAAATTAATCTGATGAATTTTTTTCATTATAAGTACTAGTTTTAAACCTCAAATTTACTGATTGCTTATTTGACGAGACTGACAAATGTAGAACTATTCTTTTCATTTTATTGTATAACCAAAATATTGATATATATATTCCACAAATAGCAGTCTTCACTATCAATATTATGTTCGGGAAATGAGAATTGCTACATTGAATTGTTTATCATTAGAGAAAACTTGTAAAATTAGTCAAAGGGAAACTGGTTTGAACTCATATCTTATCTTTTTAGGGAACCAGACATCAACATCATATGAAAGTAAATAGTCGAGGTGAAATAAGTGGTGCACAAGATTGTGCCTTGTGTAACACTGAAGGAACAGTGGGTTCAATGAGCTTAAAACTACCGGAAATAAGCAGCAATGATGTTGCAGCAAGCATGGGATCATCGGCACTTACCAATCCCAATCTTCAGCGCCCCGGTGGACGAATAACACTTAACGAAGCTGATCTTTACGGTGGTTATCCCATGAAATTTCTGGTCATGGTTGTACGTTTTGATTGCATGTGCGTAAAATTCTCAAAACGTTTTTCTTTTTTGCGTATTTAGACCAAGCTTAGCAAGATTTTAGAAGTGAAAAAACAGTGTGTGGAAGAGCACCGAGACTTGAATCAAATAGCCCAGTGGAAGGTGAATTGTTTTTGATAATTGTTGTTATTTATTGATTTTTGTATTGATTTTCCAGATGGCAACCAGAGAACCGATATCATTAGAATTTCAGCACAGTTATTTGACGGTTATAATAAATCTGGAACGATTGAATAAGGAATTGACTCAATATCTGGCACACGTTCTTCAATTTGCAAACGAAGTTCGAATTTTTGTCTTTGATCTTTTGTAGTCATTATTAATTGAATATTTACGATGAAGTTCCCCGTTATTTGTAATAATTAAATAATCGGTTTTCAACATCGAACATTATCGACTTGTCGGTTACAGGAAATTATTGGTAATTAGGAGAGGAGGAAACGGAAAAAATCTTTTTCCGTTTTCTGCTCTACCTTCACTGACTGGAAATACATTTCACTTTTTTCACAATGTGATTAATATTTTGAATTTCTATCTTTAACATTTTCTATCGGTAACGCAGATTGCTCAAGAACACGGAGTTCCTCCTCTGGAACAGGCGTCGGATCTGAAGCAGAAATGTGATGACGACGCATACGAAATAATAAATCGATGCAAAAATATAAATGTTAGTATGACTGTAGAGTAGTTGTAGTAGTGATTATTGATCTTGAAATGTTCTTCAGGGTAACCGGATAAGGTCGATGAAGAGTTTGGAGTTTATCAATAAGGCTGTCAGCATTTTAGTGCAAATTCGGTACCTCACTGAAAATGAGGGAAGTGCATTTGAATGTTCCAGTGTCTACGAATCGTTACGAGAAATGAAAAGCGACCTGGCACCACACAATATTCAGTCAGTCTTCTTCCTTTTGTTTTTGTTTCTAACCATTTCGTTGTGCAGGTATTTTGAGGACAAAACCGAAATTGCTATCAATCACATCATGAGTGGATTGAATCCGTTATCGAATCTTAGCCAGTTCACGTACTGTCATCCGAGCCACTTACAGTACCTGTAAGGTTGGAATTGTTCAGAAATTTTATCACTTAATATACATATATACATGAATATAAACATTTACACGAGTGTCTTCAAAGTCGTTGGGATTAAATGTTCATTTTCCCCGCTCGTGTTAATCATCGACAATACATTTAAATCTTGTTGTTTTACCTTTGTTATTCTCGTAACATAATAACAATTTGTTTATTGATAACATTTATAATAACTTTGCTTTTAACAGGGAACGTAAAACGATTAACTTTTGACATTGGAAATTATGTTATAAATGGTTTTAAAAAATTTAAGTTCATTAATATATAATCAAAAATCCATATTGATTAGTACATTGGCCAAAGATTAAGAAATTATATTTCCAAAACGTCATCACAAGTAGCCTAAAATTAGGTTTAAATAGAAATTTGTAAAATTTCAGAAATTCAGTAACTAATTTCCATAATTATAAAAATTTAGTAACGAATTTCCATAATTATAAAAATTTAGTAACGAATTAAGGTTACTATCATTCAACAACCAAGATAAAAATATAATTGAATTAAGTCAATGATTGAAACAAATAAAGTTGGGGTAAACTATTAAAACAAAATAATGGAACAATGGTGAAAATTAATTTGGTATTAAAGTAAAATTTTCGGTAATAAAAAAGAATGAAATCGTAAGTTTTAATACGCATAAATTCATGTCCAACAAAACAAGAATTATTTAGACATGAAAGTTTATATAAAAAATTGTAGATTGACTTATTGTCAAGTTTAGAAAATGTTATAAAAGTCAGCCACCATTCGAAAGAGGTGAACAAACAATCAACTACAAAAAAAATTTATTTTTTACAATTAATCAAAAAGCAGACAACATCGATTAATCAATAGTTTCAAGATCTAAGGATAATCATATCAACGCCCAATATAAAAGCAACAGACAAGAAACCCCAACCGACCAAAATTTTATATCTGTCGAGCAAAGCCTTCCATGTGAACAACAAAATTTCATATACCGATTGCAAACCTTTCATTGTTTCAAGTAAAAACATACATTTTTCTTGACTTTATTTTTGGACTTGTTTCTGAATTAAAAGAAAGATCTAATTATACTAAAATTTGATTTTAATTTGGTCATTCAACCTTAATCCTCTAATTCAGTTATTCCAATTTAAATTATTGATTCAATAGTAACTCAAGAAATCGATTTGTGTTCTAATATATTTGTTGGGTTAGCCAAGGACACATCCTTGACAATCCTTGTAAAGTATAGAGTAGAAACCACAATAGGGTTTAAATTGATTATTATCAAATAATTATTAAGACCGCAAGAGGGTCAGAAAAAATAATAATAGTGAAAAGTGAAAATAATAATAATATTAAAATAATAATAATTATTATTAATGAATTAATTATAAAGTACATCTAAATAAAAAAGGGACAATTAACTATTTCTAAAAAGGATCTAATCTAAACCTAAATTGCCAAGATTAGATCAGGGTCCGCAAGGAGGGACCGATTTAGAATTATCGGTCTAAAAAGAGAATTGACATTC
>JBBMKC010193843.1:0-15032 GCA_037834085.1 Bipalium vagum | reverse complement strand
AAACCCACAGAATACAGTAAGAAATTTATCCAAGCAATTATCAGTTTCTATTTCAACTGTTTCTCAACACCTAAAGGGAATTGGCAAGGTTAAAAAGTTAAATACGTGAAAAACCGCATTTATTAACTGATTATCAAAAACAAATGAGATATGATATCTGCTCAAAACCTATTCAAAGAAATAAAAATAATCCATTTTTGCGCAGAAGAATTACGTATGATGAAAAATTGATCCTTTACGATTATAAAGAGTGATTTGAAGAATTATTTTGTTTGAATTTTTTTAAATAAGGACCTCATGCGATGGTTAACAATTATTAAATGTCTTTAATTTAAAGTTTTTAAAAATTATAATGTTACGTTTTTAAATTTTTAAATAAATATTTTAAATAAATGTTGGTTGATTTTAAAAAAAGTAAATAATTTAATTTTAATAAAAGGTGAGGTCCAAGTTTGAAAAGTTCGCTTGGTTAATCGGATTTAATGAAATATATTATTATTATTGCTTCGACTTGAATTCTTATTTACAAATGACTACACCAGAATATAACTACGATAACCGTAAACGTCCATCTGAGTTGGTAGATTGTGGTTCAGTTACAAATTGTTCTCCAAAACCAAATTTGCATCCAAAAAAGATTTTGATATAAGTTTGGTGGTGTCAGGCGGGTTTGATTCATTACGAATTCCTAAAAAAAACAGTTAATCAAAAACATCAGATCTATATTGCAATCAATTGGAATGTGTGCATCAAATTAAAAGTTTTGCATCCAACAATTTTCAACAGAAACATTCCAATTATAAATTATTATATTATCTTTCACGTTTTCAATTTTGGTTGAAAAAAGAGATGTGGTATCATTTAAAACAAAAAAGATGATCAGATCCTTGACAAACTACTCACGATCATTTACATTCAATTGACAGAATAAATAGATATGGCAAATGGATTCCACAACAATTTGGTCTTGAAAATGCGCAAGTCTAACTTTACTCAAGCTTATTTAAATTTCGACTATGTTCTTAAAAATTTCTTTACAAAGAATGTAATTTCCAATTCCAAATGAAATGGTTTTATATAGCCGAGTAGTTAAGCCATAATATTTCACTTTAAAATCTACAATCTTTGCTCTAATCTTGACTTTATCGAAAGATAACGGTTTTATTTGTTATTTGCAAAAATTTCCATTAAATCTTAATCTTGTTTAAATAAAGTTGAGCAGCTTTCTCGTAGTTGCAGCACGCGTTCTACTTAGAGTTAATATTTTAATCATTTTAACAATTTATTCATTCTAGGTACATATTGAGTTAAACATTGAAATAACATATTTATGGGAATTCTGTTGCAGTGAGAACCAGTCTATCTGGACAGGGGTGATATATGCTCATAAAGGATTACTATTGGTAAGCCAATATTTATAATTGATAACAAAGTTGAATTAAAAAGTAAAAAAATGTATTTAATGCAACAAAAATATAAATCAAAGATAATTTGAATTTTAAAATGAACTCTCAGATCATTGAAAAAACACGATCGATTATTCAGCAAATCGAATTAAATCATTTAATTTTCCGGTGCAATACTCTTCACCCAATTGTACCATTTAAACAAAATTCGTATTTTTATAATTATTTAAAAAATATTAGTAAAATAAAATTTTAACTTTCACACACTGATTTCATTTTTTTTTCATTCAATTTTTGATTTATTAACTTTCATAAATTTATATTTTTCAATAAATAATGAAAGAGATGTGATTTATTCTTTATGAATTCTAAAAAATATATAATTCTAAATTATAATATTTAATTATATTTATCCTACCCAAGCTTTAAAAAATTTGACTGTCATATTTTATCTTTTTTTTTATTTAAGATAAACACCATTGGGCAAATCATCTAAAACCTATATTTTATTTTGTTATTGAAAGATAACCACAATATTTTAATAATTATCATAATTATTATCTTTATTTTTTTTATTTTTATTATTATCATTATTATCATTACTATTTTTTATTTTTATTTTTATTATTATTTTTTTTAGTTTTATTATTATTATTTTTTGAAGTCATTTAAGATTTGAATAAACGCGTTATGTTAAATTGAACATTGTTTTGCCTTTACACAAGAAGATATAAAATTATAAATATTTAAGGAGAAATAATTTTCCAGCATTTTGCAAATTTTAAATTTTCAATTCTCGTTTTGTTGAGTAGAACAATCGTAATTAGTCCCGATTTTAAGATTCTCCTCTGATGTCAATAAATCCCAATTTGCCTTTTGTGAAGAAGCCTCACAAAAATAATGTAAAATATTTCTATTGACATTTGATAATTAATTTTTCACTTTTCACTGTTTATATTAGCCCAATTCAGTTCAGCTCAGAAGACCGTAGCGAAGCAAAAATTAACAAGAAAAATCACCTAACACTTTTTATACATATGTACAGAAATTATTTCACTTGAACAAAAGAAAATATAATTATCACTAATTATTAATTAATACATCTTTCTAATTTTTAGTCAGTTCGCTGATGTTCACATAATTTCTGTTTCTTTTGGAGCTTGAACCATTTCGCTTAATTGAGATTTCCATTGAAATCAATACTTTCCGTTGGAAAGAAAAAAATTTCATATATTTGTCTGAAAATCATTTTCATTCATTAAAATAATTCCCATGATTATCCGTGACCATTAATCATCCTTCGGGTGCCAATTCAAATTCGATTGAATAAAACCCACTGAATGAACCAGAAAATTGTTGTAATACTCAATCTTTGTTCATAAATGATTTCGCATTCAAAAAATGTTGCGGTGATCGAAATAATGAAAATCTGACACTACTGTGCTGAACAATAACACCTTTTCCTCTTACTTTGTACGGAACTTTGAGGTAGGATTTTAAGATTTCTTTAGTAAAATCTAGCTTCATGGTGTAATTTCTATCAGTAATTTCTAACAGTAAGGAAGGTAGAGACTTAATTGGTGTCATCTGTAGTTATTAAATTAGATTAAAAAAACTTCCGACTACATTCAGAGGACGAAGATTTTTTCGCAGGTTATTTTTAATCTATTCATCTTCTCAGTTTTTAAAAATCTCTGCTCGAATCTGTTACATGTCTTTCGGATTCCAATTTGTTCTGAAAACCACTGAACGGTTCTTTTCCGTTAATCCAGCCTCTCAAATAACCATATTTGAGTAATTTTTATTTCATTTGTCACAATATCTTTCAATTTTTAGTAATTTTCTTTCTAATTTTGACAGGTTTTCCACTTTTTGTTGTTCGACTCGATAGAATTGTTAGCTGAAATGGAGGTTCTTAATTGTATACTTTTTGAAATTGATTAAAAATTTCCTTCTGGCCATATCCCTTGTAAACTAAAAAAATGGATCACCCTTCAAAATTCCACATTTTTGAGCATTTTTGTGAGTTAATCTAATCTAGTTCAAACAAAAATGTGGACATTTAAGCCAATTATATACTTTATACAATTATATACATACATACGGGAAAGGAAACTTAAATATCGTTCATTAAATTCAATCGATTGAAATTTCTATATTAAAGTTTGTAAGTCTAAGTTTTGTTTTAATATTTTAAAATTAGATTTAGCAAATGCCACTTGGTTTTGAAGTTAAGAATTAAAGCTGTACTTTTAATGGCCAAATTCAACTCAAGTTGTGTTGTTAAACGGAAATTAAATGCTGAATTTGGATAAACCTCACCATGTGAAAGTGCTAGAAGACAGAAACTTTTCATTGTTTTTGTGAGATTGGCTCGATGGAAGATCGTGAACGTTCTGGAAGACCAAGGCTGATCACTGAAAATGAGTGAAATTATTGAAGTTTGGAGATGAGACTGTTAATAGCCAAAATTATCTATCAATGCTTCAAGACTATTTTATGTTTGAAGTGAGGAAAATGTACAAAGTACGGTCTCTGGTATTTCAGCGAGATGGAACTCCTGCGCATTTTTCAACAAATGTATTTTGATGCTTATTTTTCGAACAGGTGGATTGCAAGAAGTGATTCAATTCGATGGGTTCCACGTTCACTAGATCTAACTCCTCTTGACTTCTATTTATATTATATTTGACTTCTTAAGAATAAGATAAACAAATATGAAATCAAAAATATTGACGATTTGAAAAAAAAAATCACCGAAGAAATAAAAAGTGTTACCACAGAAACTTTGAATAGTGTATTTTTAAATGTTGTAAAAAGGATGATTTTATGTTTATATATCAGTTAATGGTAGTCATTTCGAACAATTGTTGTGAATATTTTTATATGAAATAAAAAATAAAAGATTTTTATTTAAGTTTATAAACCAAGCGATTAAATATCTCAATGTGCTTAAGAAATTTAAATTTACTTTCCGCGGGGACTTATGGAATACCCTGTATATATACAGGGTTTTTCATAAATATGTATAAGCGTTTAAAGCAAAAATAATCAATTAATTTTCAACCGAATTTCTTTTCCAAACATATATAAAATATTTATATTTTTCCAATGATTTATCCACAATAATATATAAAATTGATTCATGTTCATTGACAAATTGATTAATTTTTATTTGTTTAAATGTTTATACATATTTATGAAACACACAATAATTATTATTTTAGGTCCAAAATTGTATTTAAATACCCAACTGTTTTTGGTAGATCATAAGTGCTTTTCGCACCACTTATGTTTTTCATATAACCTTATCAAATGTGAAGTTTCAAACGTATGAAAAACTGATAATGATTCTTATACCTTTTAATCTTTTACATCAGGATTTACATTAGTGCCTGCTTAATTCAATTCAACGGCATGTCAAAAAATATTTTCTCCCATCTCTGGTAAAAAATATTTTCCCCGTTAGATGGATTTTGTAATATAATAAATATGAATGTTGTAATTTTCTCATTTCGAAGTGGCAATTAAATAAGTACTCAAATAATCCCATTTAATGCATGATGCAATGAAAACTCTTTCCCACCCCAACTCGTAACCGTCACTTACCCCGTTATTCTCAAATTATTTCAATGACAACCTTGAATGGAATTTTTATATAAAAATATAAAAATTTTATTTTATCTTCAAATAATAATAACAATAATATTCATAGCAGTTTTTTTCTTTTTATTATCTGAAAAGAAATTCGCGTTGAAAATGAATGAGGAATATAGTGATATTTCTTTTTTTTATGTGTATATATGTTTCTTACAACTTCTCTGTATAAAATGTGATAAAGGTAAATGTTAAGAATTTAACAAGGTTTGTAGGGTTATGGGAAGCAATGAAAAAAAGATTAATTAAACAATTTTAGAAAACTATGATTGATTTTAATTGACTTGTTTACAAATATGTTCATGTGAAAAATATTGTTTCGATCCATCCTAAAGGTATTCTCTAGAAGTTTGGGTATCTTCAGTTGTCGTTGATTTTTTTTTATTAATCTTTTTCTTCGAACTAGTCCTATATTGAATGAAACACTTTTTATTATCAAATTATAATGAAAAGAGATGTCTTTGTTTTTTTTTGAAGAAATTTTTTGTTAAAGAAAATGATTATTTATAAAATATTAAAATAAGTCAAGGTCTAAAATGAAAAAATAATTATTTTTTCATTTTATTCCCAGAAATTTTTTTTAATCCCATATAAAATTAATATCAGATTTGCAATATTTTTTACAATACTTTTTTCCAACTATTGCGATATTTAATTTTAAAGAAATGATTATAATAAAGTTTGATATCTGATTTTGATTATCCAGTTCCCCGATAATGACGGAAATATTAAAACAATAATGAATAAATGCATACTCCCTCCCAAAATATACAATGTAGTCAAAGTAAATCCTGGACATGTTTAAAAATATATTAAAAGAATATTATTTGAGTAAACATTTATTTTTGTTTAAGTAGGCTAATTTATTACTAGAGTGATGCAAAAGTTTGTGCTCAAAATGATATATTTATTTACAACAATAACACTAATATTCAAAATAAAGTTCATCATCCACTAACAGTAAAGGTCGACCTAAACGTGGATTTCTTTAAGATTCAAATCTCCATCATTGAAGCGCTTGAACCACTTTGGAGCAGCCCTCTGAGCATCAATTACTTCACCTTCAAACTCACATATCTCTTTGCAAGCATCCTTCGTGCTCAAGCCTCTTTTCCAATAGTGGAGAAACAACATTCATCTCAAATTTTGTAGAAGTTATCTTAATCACAAGATTTGAAAAAATCATTTATTGAAATTCAAAAACTTACAGTCAATATTTCAATATTTAAACAAATGACAAATTGCTATTTTAATAAAATTATACAGTTTAAACATAAAACGTGGGTATTAAATTTTGAACATAATGGTAAAACCTTATTTGGAATGTAAAATTTTTTTATAAGACTTTTTAAGCACTAACTTTTGAATCACCCTAGTAATAAAATAAATTAATCAAATTTAAATTATTTAATATCAGACCTGGGTTTAGAATATAATCGAAGAAAGAAATCAATAATCGAACAGTTAGATTCAATTCGTTCTGGGAAAAACCAAAAAATTAATTGAATAGTTTAACTACGAACTATGTTCATGATTAGAGAAAAGATACACCGAAACAAACAACAGGTATTTTCAAGGTTAAAAAAGAATTTCACAACAAATGATTTTATCGCATACGAAATGAAGACTTTCTAGTATTTCAGTAATATTTGAGATGTCGAAGTGCTACTAGTAGAACGCATGCGAATGGATTTTCCTACTGCTGTCCGCGTTCCTCAATATTGTCAATATAAGCTCTTCCAGAACTCTTGTTCATATCAAATATGCCACATTCAAAAAGAATGTCCACAAAATTTCTGGCATAGCTATTAATTACATCAAAATCTTGAACTTTTCTTCAACAGTACCGTATTCGGGTTTCACCTTTCTCATTTTGACATAAAATCATTCGTAATGCATTTGAAGAAAATATTTTTGGCCTACTAAAAAATTTCCCATTTCAAAATTCAAAAATTTTATGAAATCCTTTGTTTTATGGAATGGATTAAGTATACTTTTCAAAAATGATTCACAAAAAATTTGATTTTGACTGAAGATGATCCAAATCAAAAAATTCGAAACATTTATCAAAAAAATATTAAATAAATAAAATATCTTATTTTAAAAATCGCATTTTCATAATTTATTCATTTATTCATAACACGGAATAAAGATTATACTAGAAGAAAAGACGTTCACGCAAGACAGTTGAACAGTGATATATTTATCCTTCGGTGATCATCTTTGTTGAGAGATCATTGTTCATTATTTTTCATTAAGATATAAATAAATAAACAGTGAGAATTTATATTTCTTTATATAAATGTTATTAACGAACTTTACTTAGAATTTTATAGTTCAAAAATGATGTTTAACTATTTTCAACATTATATCCTTGCAAATTCTGTTTCCTTTCTTTGATTAGCTCAATATTATAGGCCATCGGTTGTTTTCTGGTATGGGAGACAAGGGAAGTAAATATCCAAGCTCTTAATGACAGCAAACATATAGGACTCTCCGTTTACCTGGTCGTCATAATGTGCGCTTGTGGAGTTACTGTTAACGCAGTCATCCAAGATCGAATCGATTTCAATTTCATTATCATTGCATCCTTTATAATATTGTGTACCACAATTACCTTGTCTCTTGTCTTTTTACCAAAGGTGGTTCATATTATTGTTTACTTTATTAATCAGAACTATTACAGATCATTCAGATCAGAAATGATCCCAAAGGAATTTGCAAAAGAAAGCATGCTACTCTTAAAAAGAAAGATCGGTATTCCAATAATTATTCTAATAACCAGGGTATCCACACAGAAACAATAATCAAAGATTTGTTATTAAAGAAATTATCTGAGGTTAGTACAAAATTTGAAATTATTTTTTGTTTAAATTGATGAAGACTTAGTTTAAATATCACAAAAAATGCTCATTTTGGTATATTTTTCATTGAAACTTAATTAAAAATATAATATTAATAAAAAAATTATTTAATTCTCTTGAAACTACTTTCATTGAAACTATAAGATGTGGTGTTAATTCTGTGAATTTTCTTAGAAATCAAGGCACCTTTATTTTGAAAGCAGTATTACATTTTAATTACAATATTTCCGATCGTTAGATGTAACATCTGACAAATTATCTCGTAAATTATGAATGTGTTCTTCTTTGGATGAAATTTGTTCCTACAGCAATGTTTTGATGTCTTTATAATTATGGAAGCGTCTATGAAAGAGTCAATTTGCAATCGATCTAAATAAGAAGTAATCAGATGGACCAATATCTGGAGAATATGTCGAATAAGATAAGTCGTAAAATCCAATCACTTCCAATAATTCTTTGGCAAACATAGCCATGCAAAGCCTTGTCTATCAATCAATTCTGACTGTTTTGCTTCAGTAATATTAAATTCTGTTTGATGCACTACAGGGACATCATCGAAATTTTGGGAAAGCCATCGATTGTCCAACCTGTTCATTTAATTTACGGTAAAATCTTCTTGTCAGAGAATAAATTGAGACAATTACTAGCTTCTTCTTTTAATGAGGACAAAAATTTGCAGCTGGCAATTATTTTCTATTTGATAGCTTCAGACAACACTTGTTGCACCTTTAATATTTATTAATCGTATATGAGGTCCTGTTTAGCGAATCGTCAAATGGAAGTCTTACTGACGTTTAATATTACTGACAATTTTGCAAGGGATATCCTCGAATTGTTGCTGATTAAATTATCGGGGCTTTTTGTCTAATGTTTCGGGTCCTTGCCTTCCATTACTGCCACTCTTCATTTAATTTCGGATGTCATTTTTTCTATTATTATGATTTTCAAATAATATGGGTTTATAAACATTAAAACAAATATCTTATTAAAATTGCAAATTATTATATTACAATAATCTTTTATTTAATAAAATTATAAATTAATAATATAAAAATAAATTTAAGTGTGATAATAAAATTTTTAATTTTAATTGTAAATTGCATTTTTTTAGTAAGAGGATTAAAGACAGTTGAATCGTCTCAAGAGGTGAATATTATTAAAATAATTTATCAATTTGATTAGTAAAACCTCTAAATTAGGGAGTCCATCAAATGGTTTATTGTCCTTTGAAAAAGATTTTATAGTTGAGCTCTGAAGTTAAAAGGAAAAAAATTAGATTTGCTTGACAGAGAATATTGAGTTCTGTCGATGAGAGATAACCGTATGGCAAGCAGTTTAAATGCAATTGAGACTCCAAGATTAGAAATGATTGATATATATATAAACACAGAAGATATAATCAGTAATAATGATGATATGACAAAAAAGACATGTGAGTTTACATTCACAAAATAGAACCTTCTATTCTTTCGGGAGTCTATTCAATTTCTGAAGACTATACAAAGATTCATTTTATTTTTAAAGCTAATTTATAATATATATATTATAACATAAATAATTATTAATGTCACTATGAATAGATAAAAAAGAAAAGGAAAAAGTAAACACGGTAACTATTTTTTAAAAAATAATTTTTCTTAATTAAGATCTTTTGATTGCAGTTCTCCGATGAAGGATCAGTTTTACTTTTTTTTATTTAAGTAATTAAAAAATTATAAATGCGAATTAAAATAAAATTTACCATGATTAACAAAAAAATGTGTATCAAAGATCTGTTTTGTCACAATCTTTGTAAGAAAATATTAAGCTAAACGTTCTCAATAATCTGTTAACTTGAAAGCTGAATTGTGAATAAAAAATGATAAAGTAAAATATTATTTTCAAACCACAAGAGATATAGGGTGTCTCAAAAAACAGCGTCTTACAAAAGTCTTACAAAGTTAATTAAGCAAAGTAAAACATATGTATACGAACAAACGTAGTTAAATATAATTGTCATTTTCTAAGTTACCTCTTGCAGGTGCTTCCCTATGTGGTCAACTTTATACACAGCTTGCATTTTGTCATTTTATTTTCATGAGATTTTTCAATATATTCTGAAAAGCAATTAATTTTCGGATATTGTGTTTTTTCCTGTCAAATTCCATATTTCTGAACACGAGCCTATCCAATAAGTTCATATCTGCAAGTAAGAAGATTGTGTTATAAGTTTAATTTCACATGATTCACAGAAATCTTGCGTCATTGAACGACGAACTTTATAGGAGGCATTAGATGCAAACGTTTAGTTGATTCTATATCTAAAATACTCTGCAGGAATTTAACATGACTTTCAGCATTAATGTACTGATTACACTCTAAAAATTTGAAAGCAGAAATCACCACCAAAATTACAGGTAACAACTATATTAAATTTATTTTTTGATACGGTTTTAATGACCTTTTTTGGACTCTCATGATTTGGCACAACCCAATATGCATCATTTTATCGAGAGTATCAGTTAAATATACACTCATTCTCTATTCCTGATCAATTTTTCGAATTCTTCTTAAATTCCTGATTTGTTCTCAGCCATTCATCAAAACTAATGAATATCGACCACAGAGAACTTGTTCGCAATTAGATTAAAAACAATAAAAATTATATTATCTGATGTTGCGATTATATTAACGTTTAGATTTTTTGCTATGATATTAATATTAAAACAATCTGCAGCAGTTGATCAAATAATACTTGATTTAATAAAAATAAATTTCCTTCATATATTATATATACATTTTTCATCTAAAGTACGAGTTATTAGTAAAAAAAATAAGAAAAATAGGTTTTTATAATAAAACCAAGTTTTTTAAACAGGCCATATTTTTCATAGATAAAAATATAAAAAATTCCGTGAAAGAAAATCGTGATTAAATATTCTGAGTACATGACAGATGATTGATTGTGAAATTACACCTGATTGGGTGTTTCATGTCTTAACAAGGGAATTATGCTTGAGGAAGGTATCGCAAGATGAGTGCCTCATTTGTTAACTGATGATCAAAATGCAAATAAACAAAGTACTCTATCTCAGCACCACTTTAACTTTTTAGGTAACAAAAACTATTTTTTTTCATGTTTGCAACTATGGATAATATTTCAGTTTTTATATAACTAGGGAAAAGGTTATAACTGTCCCAATATTCTTTACATTTATTTGTTGAATTGACAAAGTTAATGGGCGAATAAAGTCTAATAGGTATAAAACTGTCTATATCTTCTACTAAACCGAAATTATCAAAATCTTTAATGGTAACCAAACATTTCGTCCGACAATGTAAATCTACTTTTGTCAGTTTAATTCACTTATTCCATTTTATTCCATGTTGATAAGGAAATGCTTATAAAATATATGGGAAAATTTGACTCTTTTAAGCAGATTATCATCGTATTTACATTCTGCTATATTTCAGTCTGTGAAGTTTGCATTATAAACTTTGTCAGCTGTCGTCAATGGGAAATGTGATAAAAGAAACTTTCTTTTAGGTAATGACAAGTCAAATGAAAAACCCCTTTCTATAAGCTGAAAATATGAATGAAATAATGGGAAAAGTTAATTGTGAGACTCATTAAAATCTTCCCAAGTATGAATGCTGAGTCTGTTTGCCTTTAGAATTTCTTTGATTTCATATATCCTAAAAGATATTTCGAGAATGTGGAATAATAATATAAATACTATTGAAAAAGAGGATTATTTAACCTAATTTTTAAGATGAAAGGTTACATATTTAAAATAGAATAAATTATGAAGTCTTACAATCTTCGACTCGTAAAAATAACACCAAGTTGAGAGAAATAAACATAAGCCATATATCGCTATACATTTCTCAAATATCTTATGCAATGATATACACGTATACTAGGTATGACCAATGGCCATTGTCACTAGTAAAGAAAGACATGAAAATTTAATAAGTCGAAAATAAAAACCCACGACAAACATAGACATTATTTCTTAAAGAATGTGAGATCCAGGAAAGATTTCTTAAAGAAATCTTGAGACTCGATCTTCAAAAATTTGTGCGACTAAGATCTTTCTTAGTTTGCCCTTTAAGTCATTTTAAATAATTGCACAAATAAAAGTCAGAAGGAAAAAGATATGGATTGTATAGAGGATGTCTTAACAGTTATGGGCCACAATCCACGATATTGGATATGGAAGCAGCGCTAATGTTCATTGGGGTGTTGTAATGCAGATAATAGATTTTTAACGGTCCACTCTTCCATCGCAGGTTCTTCTTTTTCTTTTGGACGAGATTTGAATTATATGAACAGTCTACTCTCACTCAATTTTCAATGAAATATCTGTAATAAAACAAACGAAAATTGAAACATTGATTTTATAGGGTAACACAAACTTAATTATATTTAAAGATAAAATAATAATATTCAGTTATTATAATATTTTTTTAGAAGGAGAAAACAAAACTGGAGCTAGAGAAAAGGGTGAATGAAATCAGAAAAAAGCATGTCAGAAAGAAGAATTCTTTTTCAAACGTATTAATAAATATAAAGAAATCATCTTTATTAAATCCAGTAAAATTTTCAGGTTTGTAACTTTGTATTCGTATTGCTCTTTACAAATATTTTAGTTTAGTGAACAATAATTTTCTATTTTTCATAAATATGTTTTTTAACAAACATTTCTGAACAAACAAAATTTTACTTATATTACTAAATTGATTCATGTTTCGATCTTTTCATTCAGATCTTCAAAAATCAATTTTAATGTATTTCAATTATCTTCAAATGATATTACTATCATTATTTATTTAAAATGTCCCCTTCGTTGAATTTTCTGAACCATCTCGACACAATCATTCTATTGGTAGAACCATCAGCTTGAACTGCACAGATTTTGGCTGTAGTTGCTTGCGCATTTAAACCTTCTTTCCAGAAGAACATAATTACTGTCATAGACTCCATTTTTTCATCCATTTTATCAAACAAAATTTCCGCAATTATTGACATATTGAATAAAGTCAATATGATATTCGTAATCAACTACAAAATTAACCTTGAAATGTTTACTATATTTTGTAGGCAAAACAACGAGTGTCAAAAAAACAATCGATAAATAATGATGGTGATAAAGTAACAACATATGGCACACCATAATGTCTCAAACTCATTGAGACAGATGATTCAGTGGTGAGACATTTTTCTTTGAATACTGAAAACATATATTATGTTTATTGACATGCCTGAAAACGGTATGCTGTTAGACTACTTAAATATGAACATGGACGACACTTTTTGAGATTGGATATATCTATATAAACGGTTATTTTCACTTATCAAATTCAAAGCACTTTCAAATACTTGTCATAAATGTTTCACTACCCTCTTTACATATTGTATTACCAAATGTTAAGATTGTTTGACATCTACAATACATTGTTTAGACATAATTCCTTATCATGATGTAGTATAATTCTGGACCTAAACGCCATTGAAGTGTACAAGGACTTAAATAGATTATATTGAAAAGCATTATATTGTCAAGTGATGATAAATCTAAAGATTATGGACCTTATTGGACTCATCAACAAAATAAAATATCGTTAAATAGGGTTTCTTTTCTGAGTGATCATTTAACATCTTTGGTTTATATCTTGGTAGGTACACATCGTTCAGTTTCTGTTATCTTATATTGCCCTAACATTGCTTTATTATGGGTACCAACATAAATATTCTTAAGTCAAAATTTACTTGTTAAAAATCTAATTTGAAAAAATATAGTTTTAAAATCAACATAATTGACAAACCCTTATAAGTCGAATCATGTAAAACAAATCTGTGGAGACCCATTTAAATTTTCGAATAACAAAATTTGTTTTTGAAAGCAGAACAAAGGTCTTTTTATCGACATTAAACATTTTTCTTTGAATTCAGATGAAAAGTTAGTGAATTCGTCGAAATCATCAGTGACCTTCTTTGATCAGATCACGTATCCAGAAGACGAATACATTGGGGAAGCGAATATTATTATAAAGTAAGTTGATAAAATGATATCCAGTGCTGTCAACCAGTGATAATCATAATGATCTTATTTTTAGTAAAGCTGTTGATCTTGATCACATTGACTACAAAATGTTTGCTCAAATATGTCGTACCTTGCCAGAGACAACGTTATGAGGTCTATTGTCCACAGTTGAATGGATTTGATCTTTTTTATTGTAGATGTTTTGATAAATAAAATTGATTAACTATTCTTTCATTGGAGCGTGACCATTATTTTAACTATAAACAAAATAAGCAATAAGCCATTATTAAAAGATTACTGACACGGATTTATATTATGGAATTATTGAAGGTTTTGCCATATGTATTTTATTTACTTCACTCTTCTGGAGGCGAAAATAAAGTCGGTAAGAATTTACCTTTTGTTCTAAGCTTTCCGTTTCACCCGCACCTTTATTCGGTAATGATCTCTAAAAATGTTTATGTTCTGTGTCTTGCAGATTCTATTTTCCGCCTTTGATAAACATAACATTTTATTTATATCTAAAATAGTTTTATTTTGACAATTATTGTAAAAAATTATTGATTCAGATGTAATCTGCTTTAAATTATGTTTATATTTTACATATACTGATAGAGACCCGAACAATAAAAATTTTAATCAATATTAAATTGTATTATGATACAGGGTTCGACATGTCATTTCTAAATTAGACATTTCATTTATATTTGTAAATCTGATTAAAGATTTAAAATACATATTTTATTATACGAAGTATATCAAGTATTCTTAAACTCCATTGAAAACTTCTCCAAATGGAAGAATGTAATTCGTGTTGGTCGAGTAAAGAACGAACCGGAATTGCTAGATCAAATAGAGACTGGGTGTGTCCAAGAGTTCTAATGTTCTTTCATTCGTTCCAAAATGCCTCAACAAAGTTGAAAGTATCAATGATCGATGTGACTGTAATGTTGTCAGAAAAACTGTATTGTTTGTTTTTAGAGACAATGAACGAATCAATAATATAGGGGTATTCAAAAAAAACCGCGTATTTTTTATATTTATTTATATTAACAAATATTTACAAATATTGCGGGCAT
>JBBMKC010193832.1:0-12466 GCA_037834085.1 Bipalium vagum | reverse complement strand
TGATATTTATTAATCAATGTTTAATTAATTTTATTTATTTATTGAATAAATAGTGAATATAAATTATTTTTAAATATTCGATAATAATTATTGAATTAAAATTGAATCAATAACGAATTTTAAAAATGACTTAAATGTACATATTTGAGGAAAATGAACTTAATGGTTACTTAGAATATTTTCTTTTCAATTACCTCAGACATCTTTAGAGGTTTCTCTTAAGGATATAATGTATATTGTCTGAAATGTGGTGGTGCATCTTTTTGAAACCTCATTTTCACAGGATACTTAGTTATTTGCAGCGCAAAGTGATATGGTTAGAATTTGTAGTTAATGAGATTTTATTAATTTGGCCCTATTTATTCAACAGATCAATTTAATTCTAAAAAATATTTTTGTTCTTATTTTCATAACATTAATCTTGTTCATTAGTTAATTAAATCAGACATCTTTTCTCAATATAATCATATAATTCTGCCGAGACATTTTTAAGCATGACATTGTATACTTATTTTTCATTCGATATATTCATTAATCAAACACCGATCCGATGCTCGTCTGTAAGTCTAAGAATGAGACAGTCGGGATCAGATCATTAATGATAAATTGCAGAATAAAATTTTGGAGTTAATTTAAAAGACAATTTTCAAAAAGTAGTTGAGAAATACTTCAAAAATTTTAATGTGTAAATATGCCTTTATTTGAATTATATTTATACATACAAAGGTGTCAAATATACATACAGGGTGCCAAATAAGTAGCTTTACTACCCTCAAGAACCTCTCAATGTAACTTATGTTCTCTTTTAACTTCTTTGCAAAGACGTAATCTACCAAGCTCAAACAAGCAAGCTTTTTCACAAAATTTTAGTGGTAAATGACATGTGGTAAATTCATCAATGATTGTTTCAAATTTTGCAATGAAATTCTATTGGTTGTGAATAAACTATTTGCTTAATATGTTCTCAAAAAATAAAGTTTAAGGAGTAAGTTAAGACGATCTTATCCTCTCTTCTGCCAATACAATTTGCACGGAAATTTTGTAATATACATTCTTGAACTAATAAGGATCAGTGTACAGGAGCACCACCTTGTGATATTCTATATACAGAGTATTGATAAACCTAAAGGTAACTCATTAAAAGCATGTTAAAATATTTTTTCAATACATCCAAGTAATTTGTTGATTTCAATCAATGTACTAGCATAAACACAGGTCAAGATCATGGACTCAGGCGAATTGATTGACCTCTTTACTGCCAGATGAGGATTGCCTAAGCACCACTAATTACTGTTGTTCACACGGTCATAAATATGAAATCTAGTCTAGTCTCTCCACATAGTAAGGCTACAAACATTTGTATCTCTGTGAATCTGATTAAAAGAATTCCTCTCAAAATTCTACTCGTCTGTCAAAAATAAACCAATCTGGAGATGTACGGACTGTTTCGTGTGAAAAATTCATTGGACATCCGACAAAGTAATGTGTTGAGCTTTCCTTACAACAGTTGATTAATCTTCTCATTCAAAATTTTTTCCAATCATAATTCTTGGTTGATGTCTACTTTTTGGTACATTCAAGACAGTGCCAGTTTTTAGGAGTTTGTCCAATATTATGTTGATTGCTGATCTGCTCGGTGGATTTTCACTTTCCTTTTCCATATTCTTTCAATTTCTATGGATGAGTTAAACTTATATTTCAGTTCAACGATTTTGACTCGCTATTCAATGCTAAGTCTATCACTGTCCAGTAATCGATGCATAATCTAAAATAAAAATAATAATATTACAATTTTAAATATTACACGTGAACCATAAGTATCAACAGTCCAGAAAAACAAAATTAAATATTACAGGACTTATTAAAATTTAAACAAAAAAATACAGTAACAGGATTTATTTTCAAGGTTTGGTTTAGAAAATTTCAATCTGGAAATTTTTCTTTTTATGTCAATGAGAATTATTAATTACTAAATAACGGCTTTAACTGAAACTGACAGAAATATTACCACTCTAGAAATATCAGAGAAGCTTAATTCATCTAGAATGACTTTTGGTCTTCAATTGTGAATCCTGAGATATTGTAAAAACTAGATATTTTGGTTCCACAATAACTGAAAATAAATCATTTAATTCAAAATATCAAAATTTGTGACATGCTCCTTAAACTTAATTTAAACAATCCACTGTTGAAAAATTTTAAAAATGGATCGACCTAAAGACAAAAATATCAAAGCTTAAAGATATGTTCGAACTAATAACACATTATTAAATCTTTTTTCATTTGTGAAAACTTAGTGGAACTTTATTAGAATGTTCTGCCATATTGTCTTGTCATTAGATGAGCAGATTTTCCATCTATTAATCCGTATTCAAAACTTTTAAATCTGATAGTATAAAGAAATACCTCATATTTTTTTTGCAGGGAAAAAAGAAATTTTGTGAAGATGTAATAATAAAACTTCAGAGAGATGAAAAATAATTGTTTAGCAAAACGATAACTAAAAGTTTAATAGATTTTCTCTTTGTACAAAATATGTATTAAAAAATCAAAGGTTTTCAGGAAAACATTATAGATAGAAATTTATATTTATTAAAATACTAGGTGATGCAGAAGTTCGTACTCAAAAAAATGTTATAAAGAAATTTTACATTCCAAATAACATTTTTCCGCTATTCTCAAAATTAATCGTACATTTTATGTTTAAAATGTATAATTTTATTTAAATAGTAATTTATCATTTGCCTGAATATTGAATTATTGACTATATTTTTTCGAATCTTAATAAATAATATTTATAAATCTTGTGATTAAGATGACTTCTACCAAATTTGACATAGGAGTATTGTTGCACCACTATTGGAAAAAAAAGGCGTGAGCACGAGGGGTGCTTACAAGGAGATATGCGAGTTTGAAGCTGAAGGAATTGTTGAACAGAGAACTGCTGCTAAATGGTTCAACCGCTTTAATATTGGAAAAGCTACGTTTAGGTTTACTATCACTGCTAGTGGATGATGAATTGATTATAGCCTTGAAAGACAGAACTTACAGCATTGACTTATCTAATATTTCACATCTTCTTAATAATTATCACCCCTCAATTATTCTGAAATTGAAAGCCTTTCCAATTCCTTTTATCTTTTTTTCCAAATTTTATTTAATCAAAATATTAAAAATTCTATTTAAAATCTTAATATCAATTATTTTATATTTAATCCAACCACAATTCTAAAAAAGGAATTATTTATATTATTTCTTGGAGAAACCTTTAAGAGTTCAGTTTGCCATAAATTCGAAAATTAATTAAAAAATATCATTTTCAATAAAAAAAATTAATAAATAATTGAACACTTTAAATACAATTAATCAATTAATAATTAATCAATTTGTATTATTCGATAATTACGTAAAGTAATTTTTGAAAATTAAATCAAAAAGCGACTTTATTTTTAAAAATAAACTTTCATAAGACTTTTATAATAAGTTAAAGCCTTCAAATGCGAGCCTGCCTGCCTCACAAAAACAAATCGCTCAACAATGTTACGGTTTTCTCTTCATATTTTCGTAATTAATTAATGCATATATGTAACAAGCATCGGAATTCGACATTGTTTTTTCCAAAGTGTACGGGAACCCATTACGATCATTAGTTGAGTAAATAAACATTCTGAAAGCAAATATCCACAATCTCAAGTTTACATTTGTATTATGAGCGCATTCTGGCTTAATTCAACCATTTACTATGGGTACTTTCTCCTCAGCTTAGGTGGAATTGCGCCACCTAATTCGTTATTAATAGGGAAAAATTCATCATTTCATTTACAATGGCAAGAAATGCTTCAGTGTTTTATATAAATTATCTAGTAATAATAAAAATGTTAAATGTTTTTAATAAAAATAAATTATTTGAATTATACTTGGTTTAAGCAAGAAAACAATATTTTTAAAAAAATAGTTAGTACGTTAAAAGGGTAATTAATTTTCATTTGCTATCAATTTAATAACAATAACAATTACACCATGAGAACCTTTCACAGAACACCCTCTTGACCTTCCGAGTAAGAGTTTCTTCCATCGTTAATTCCAAATGTCCACTTATATTAGCCCCATGTCATAATAATTATATACCCAGCGATTTTTATCATTTCTGTTATATAAGATTTATGTAAGGTTGATGGAACTCGTCTTGAATGGTCACAAATACTTTGGATGGCAAAGATAAACCTTTCAAGAAACTACAGCATTTAATTGGTTCTTTCTGAATTTTCGTTGAAGGATTTAAGTGAATTTTCTACCAATATTTTGGAATGTATTATTATTATTATTATTTTCAAATCTTAAAATAAATGAAAAAATATATTATCTCTTTTTAAATATATTATATGCTTTCCACTTTCGAATTTTGTTTAAATTGATAAAATATTATATTTTTAGAACAATTTTTTTAGAAAATGTTTTTGCCAGTTGAAAGAATAATTATTAATAATTAATTAGAGTAATAATGACAATATGTGATGATAACAAGGATTAATAATGTTTATATATCCATAGAAAAATAACGGTTTTTATTAATTCTGAAATTTATTTCAAAATTTGCGTCACCATAGTTCTCAATTAAATAAAATATTATAATTTATTTTATTTAATTTTGAGAACTTTCGTACATTTTTATATGCAAAAATATTTTTCAAAATTTTTTGATTAAATAAAAAATTTGATATTAAAATTATTGATGAGTTTTAATTATGGATTTTAATTAATTTTATTTACTTAAATTAAATTATATATATTAAAGATATTTTAATAATTTTATTACATTTTTAATTATTTTAATTATATTTTATTAATAAAGAATTTTAATAAAAAATTAATTTTTAAAATTATATTAATAGAAATATCAATTATTTAAAGTTAATTCTTAAACTTCCATTTCAGAATTAATTTTAAATTTTCCTAAATTTTTTGATTATATTTTTATAATTATATCTCTATGAATAATAATGGAAGTTTGTCAATTTCCACATTCATTCTCGTTGGATTGGATGGATTATTATTTTATTTTTTTTTAAAAAATCAATTTAAACAAAATGTCAAAAATTATTAATTTTTTACTTTATAAATTTTTAGTTTTTCATCATCGATAAGTTATAAATTCTCATTTTATATATTGATTTTGTATATGGTTTATTTATTAATGTAATTTACAGTTTAAAAAAATAAAAAATTTTTTTCAAACTTTGGAGTGATGAGAGCTCGTTCAAATTATTTTTGTGGTGGTAAGCACATATATGTACAAAGAAGAAAAAATTGAAAAGTACTTACCAGCATGTATTCAACAGTGAAATTTGGATGAAGCTCTCTCATGGTGTGGGGGTACATGTACTTGGCTGGAGTTGGTCGCATCTTCCACTGCACCGAGATTTTGAATCAACATTTGTATATAAATGTTCTAAAGAATCAAATAATTTCCATCGACAAGAGAGTTATTTGGCCGTAATAAATCATTTATCTTTCAGCACGACAATGCGTCAAGTCAAGCCCCGATAAAGCCAAGCTGGTCACTGACTTTCTTACTCGCACACATGTGGAGGTTTTTGATTGGCTAGCCCAAACCCAGACTTAAATCCCACTGAGCACCTATGGAATATTCTCTTTATGAAGGTACAAGGAAAGAAACCAAGCAGCCTAGAGCAACTATTTAATGAGTTAAATAATGCTTGGCAGCTCATCAGTCCAAAGGAAACCCGCAACTTGGGGATGTCCATTCCACGTCGTGTACGGGCAGTTATTGCATCCAAAGGTCTGCAAACAAAATATTGACGGTGCATGCGAAATTCCAGTTTTTTGTATACTATTATTAATATTATTAAATGTGTTTGAATACTTTTGTATAAAAATAAATAAATATCAAGTCTTCTATTATCTTTTTTATATTATTTAATGTGTGGATATGACATTTTTTCAGAATATTTTAATCAGAATGAGGTTTCTAATGAGATGCACTATACAGTCGATTGTAATATTATGAAAAGAATTTACAAAATAAATTAATCAAAATAATAAATTAAACAAATAAATAAATAAATTAATTAAATCCATCTTTCAAAGTTGGCCTTTCCCAATCCTTTACAAATCCTCTAAACAATAACAATATATTCTTAAAATGGCACTTATCAATGAACGGTTTTATCGTTTTATATGAAAATAATTATTTAAATATATTGCCAAATTTATCTCAAATTCTATTGGTAGTAATGGAACCAATAATTGGGATTTCTAAGGAATACTTTTGACATTAAAACAAAATTTGCAAAATTGAACGGACTTTTTAAATATTTTGGAATATTTTAACTTTTACATTTTGAATAGATATATTGGTAAGAATTTATGTAAAATTACAAAATTGTTTTTCATTCATTTTTCATACAAAGGGATTTATTTTAATAAAGTCTGGAAGTTGTATAATATTTTAATAAATAAATATTTGATGTTAAAATAAATTAATTAAATTTTTACATTTTTTACGATATAATTAAAATATATCAATACCCACTATGAAAATATATTAAATCAATTAATTTATATCTAATTAAAAATAAAAATATTTATTACCATTATTAATTACTAAATCAATAATTTATTTAATCAAAATGAATATTTTTTTATTGAAAAATTATCAGATATATTCATAATAAATAAATAAATAATAATAATGAGTTTATATATTATGATAATAGACAGTTATAATCCTGAGTTTTCATTTGTAATAAAAATAAGATAAGACCTAACCAACGTATTTTTATTTATTATTATTGTTTTAGTAATTCCGATTCTTTAGAAAACTTTAAAAAATGGACCTCAGCTATAATTTTTACTAATTAAATTATTTACATTACCAAATTTTATTATGACCTTTTTATTTAAAATTTATACATTAAATATTTCAGTAAAATTATGTAATACTACTAACCACTAGTAACCACTAAAAACTGAAACACAAAAATGTTAAAACTTTAAATTATAAAAATGTACCAATCGTTAATTTAGGTGTGAGATCCTTATTTAATAAAACTCATCCAAACTAATTGTTTGAACCACTTCGTATGGATATGAAAGATTAGAAAATTAAAATTAAACAATTTAAACTCTAAAAATACTGTTTTAATATAATATTTCCGATCATCTTTTATAAATATTAATTTCGATGAAATAATTAATCTAATTAAAATATTTATTTTTATTTTCGTTGTTAATAATTTATTTATTAATTTTTAATTTCGAATTGAACTTATTTTCTGCATAATAACAAGTACATAATCTTTCTAAAATAAATCATTCGAGCGAACATTATCTTAATTTTTAATTCAATTTAATTAATTTTACTTGAATGTTCCATTCGTGATTTCATTTCTTTATGAAATACATTAATAATTTTATAAATTCATAAAATAATACAAAAATTCATCATATTAATTATAATTTAAAAAATAATTAATAAAGATAATCACTCTTAAAAATTGTTTTTGTTTTTAATTAATTATCAATTAAAACAACCTTTTAAGAACAATTATATTTGACCGAAGTCATAATTAGAATGATTACAACATAAAAATATTTATAATTACTGGAGAAAATATCAGTCAAAAGTGTACCAATTGTTTTCTATTGAAAGACTCCTTTAATTTGTTGATACTGAGAAGAAACTGCAATAAAGAAATTTTTTTGTTTTTTAGCAAAAATAAAGATAATTAAAATGAACAAATTAAATTAAGAAAGTTTTTTGAAAAAACAAAGGTTTCAGAATATTTATAATATTCTAAGGAATGGATTTTTCTGTAATGACAAGCCATCCAAGCTTCTCGAAATTTCGCATCGTAAATGTGTCATGTTGAATGTCTTTGGGGATATAAATGGCACCAGGAGATTGATTTTACTAAAGAAATCTTAATGTCGGATTACTACAGTAATTTCATTTTTGAAACCCAAAGCATCCAACACAAGCCACGTTGACAGACGCTTTTTTGCTTCATCATAACGCTCTAATTTACACATCCAAGAAAACTCAAAACACATTAGCAAGAGATACGTTTGTACAGCTAGGTTATTCTCCATACAGTCAAGATCTTTAACAAACTGATTTTTTCTTGTCCAATCATCTGAAGAAACATATGCGCGAATATTAATTTGTTTCAAGTGATGAAATAAAAGACAACGTGTAGAAATTCCTCGTGGAGATTAACGTTTCTTTAAAATGGACTTCTGCGTAACGGTAGATAGGTTGAAATAGTGCTTTAATATAAACTGGCGTTTTTTCGAGAAATGTGATCTATAAATGTAAATGTATTGTTAACCTCATATTGTTGCCCCCATTATTTCTGGTATGGTCTAAATACTTGTTAGCTTTACCACGTATTTGCAGATCAAACCTTAATTGGAACGTTGATGAAATATCTCATTTAAAAAGTGATAATAAAAAGACCGTGAAAATAATTCGAAAAATTTCAGAGTCCAGCTACTAATTTCTAACTCTGATTGACATTGGATCACATCTTCCTGTTTTATTCATTGAAGCGACAAGGCTAAATTTCACGAACAAGGAAATGTGAGCACTCGAGATCCGTAAATTCATATGAATCTCATTGAACTTATTTCTCAAAATAATATTTGTGGAATGGTTTTAACAAATTAACAACAAGCAACTATTTTTTGTTAATGCGGTTCGAACTGGTGAATAATGGTTGTTGTAATTTCGACAACGGTTCTGACATTATCGCCCTGTATAGCATAGATTGGTGTATACTGTGTGCTTATATAAGTAACCGAACTTTTGATTTAAGTCATATACTAAGAGTTTCATTTGTTAAACTAATCTTTAATTTAAAATTACACCATTTATCTTTGAAAGTCATCAAAATTTATTTGATTCGGGTAACAAGTTTGAATTCTATTTGCATTTAAATAAAGGTATGTATCATGTTTATGTGATAGAATTGCATTGAAGCACACAGCAAATATTAAATTTTCTTTAAAAAGCAGGAAAGGAAATTTACAGAATTACTGCAAAACGTTTATAGTGATTATTACATGTTTCGTACACAAGTTTATATATGGTTTACACGATTTAAAAATGGTCGTGAAAATTTTAATTTTGGATAATTTTTAACTTTGGTAAGACGAAGGTGTTTTTTCCCAATATATTAAACGAAGACAAAAAAAAACTCGTGTTAAATATTGTAAAGATCTCCTCAACAATGTTGAAAACAATCAAGATTATATTGATTCAATTATAACTGGTGATGAGACGTGATGTTTCAAATATGATCCACACACCAAGGGTCAAAGTAGTGAATGGAAGTCAGTAGACTGCCTTAAAAAAATTCAAGACTTAAGATAATGCTCATTACATTTATGATTCAAAAGGTATAATTCATAAGGAATTTGTTCCAAAAGGTAGTACGCTTGTGGTCAAGAATTTTTCGAATTAGGCCAGAATATCAAGAAAGGTAGAAGTTTTATTGCGCGATAATACCCCGCTCCACAAGATCATAAAACTTTGTGAACTTGTGACCAAAAAAAATTGTCATCGGATATCCACCATATTTGTCTGATCTATTACCATGCGACTATTTTCTATTTCCAAAACTAAAATGGGCATTGAAAGTTGTATTTTATGATGTTCAAAATATGCAAGCAGTTGTAATATAAGTGATGCTGTATCAAATCCCATGGAACATATTTTAAATAATTATAATCTTTCAAGTATAATAATGTGTATTTTACTGTGTATCAATAAAATTCGGTTATTTATATAACAAGCTGTTACCCATTAACAGTGACCCATTTATTGCTTGGCAATGTCACCTGATATTATTAAAATGGAAATGCTTGAACAATAAGTTTATGCACGGTAGATTCCTCTGATGGAGTCTCCGAAGATACTTTGGCTGAGTATAAAGCTATAGACTAACTGTTCAAGCATGGAATAATTTATATATATTTTTGTACATTCCTGGATTCCTGTCAAGAAGCTTAATTGTCTGTTCATACTATATTGCAACGTTGTTATGAGTGAGGATGTGATCAAAATGTTAAACATAATGAATAAATAAAATAAATATTATCCGTTCTGGGCTATAATTAAGATTACTTTACACCAATGAGTTTTTGTTATTATTCACGGATAATGCTGAAAAGCCATTTAATGGGCATCCTATGTGTTTTTTACTTATTTCAATTATATTAATTTTATAATTCTTATTACTATCTCATTTCCGATTTAGATGATATACAGCAAGCAGACGGGGGAACAGGTACCTGATCCCAATAGTTGGCTAGATTTGATATATATGATCATATTCCTAATAATATTGGGAATCACATGGCTGTTAAATCTGTTTCTACTGATGGCAATCTATCGTAATAGAAAAGGGAAGGGACCCATAAAGAATGTCGACAATATGCAAATTGAATGTAGATGTCTTCCAAATTATTATTTCATAGTGTCCATATCTGTTGCTAATATCCTTGCCGTATCTTTTAACCCGCCGATAATCATTGTCTTTAGATGGTTAAGTAAGTTTACTTAATTTCACTTTATTACACTTATTAGGGCAGATACATTGGTACATTTATATTACATAAAACCTCTGTTTATATGGTTTTATTTTTGTTTATGTACAGGCCTAATGGTAAATATCATGATAAACAGTTTTGATAATATTTGCATAATAATTTTCGATTAAATAAAAATTATCTTTGCATTGGACCTGTCGGGTTCGCTGAAACATGGTTAAATAAAATTGGGCTACAAAAAGTAAGCATCAAACGAATATCAGAAGAATATCTCGAAATATCAAAACGGAAAAAGTGATAATTTCGGACAATTATTGAAACAAAAAAAATATTTTTTTTATTGTACAATTAGCTTTAGGAAATAAAACCAGGATTTTAATTAACGATTTTTTTGTCTTTCCGATTAAAAGTATTACTGGTATTTACTTTCATTTTAAGGCTTAAGTTTGATTTCTTAATTTTAAATATTTGTTTTCGTCAACCAATTTCCTATTTCTCTTGGATATCATTTTCTGTAATACCATTGGTAAACGTATGAAATTAATATCCAAAAGTCAATGTCTCTCTGTCTGTGACATGGGACAGATGGTTTGAAAAACCTTTCTTCTTCTTATAAAAATATTAATGGAACTAATTAACTTTATTTAATCATCAAAGCCAAACTTCACTTTTCAAACTTACTTTCAAAAGGATAATGCATCAACCAAGACAGTCTGGAAATTACGTTAGAATTTCCATCTTACTTCTTATGCAGAAATGAGCCTACTTAGTCGTAATTATTGTCACCATATATTAATAATAAGAGGATATCCTAATACGAAAATACATTCTGAGAGAAAAAAAAGGAGTAAATGTTGGATTTCAAAAATTGCATAATCAACACAAAGCTTCAGAAACATGTTGCAATTATTGCACATCTTGGTGTGTTGATTTCTCCATCTTTCACATGCACATGGTTTACTCTGACCACTGAGCTACATCACCCGATTAATTTTCAATTTATCTCACATATTGAAACATAAATTTCCAAAAATCTTTTTACACTCTTCATAGTACAAGTTGAGAAATATTATATTGTTTTGAAAACCATTTAGTTATTTTGTGCTTATTTATTATTGTTAAGCGAAAATATATTTTATTATTATTTCTTTTTGAAAATAATATTTTTTTTAAAATACTCGTTTTATTTTGATGTTTTAAATTTGCCACCTTTAATATTATTTTTAAAAAATCATTTAACATTCTTTAGCCTTTTACTTTTTGTTTAGAATTTTAATTTAAGATCTGTAAATAATGCATTCATTTTAAATTACATTTAAACTTTATAATTTGTTTTATAATGAAATGAAATAATAATTTATTTATTTTTAATAATTTATTATAAAATATAAATTTTTTATGACAACATTTTTGTTATTATCTGCTACTGATGTCTAAAGCATTTCTTTAGTAAATTTATCTTGATGATGAATTTTTAAAGTTTAATAAAATAATAATAAAAATAATCAACTCAATTTATTAATTAATAAATGTCAAATCTCTCCTCATGAAATTCGAACTAGAACATATTTTCTTAAGGGGAATTCTTGAAGTATTAATTATTTAAATTAAATTAACTTCGTTGCGAAACACAAATTTAAGTTTATAATGATAGAAAAATTGTTTTTTCCGTTTTTTTGTGTATTAGAATATTAAATTACATTCGAGCAAAACACCTGAGAAGAAATAAGTTTAAAAGTATTAAGATTCTTTTATACAAAATCCGTTGACTGTTAATAATAACTAATTATATGAATAATAATAATAACAATAAAAATAATAAAATAATAATAATAATAATAATAATAATAATAATAATAATAATAATAATAATATAATAATAATAATAATAATA
>JBBMKC010193831.1:0-25486 GCA_037834085.1 Bipalium vagum | reverse complement strand
GCTTTGTTTGAATAGACATGTCTTCATTTTTCAAAAAATTATTCAAATAACTGAAAGTTCAAATAACTAAGCGTTCAGATAACTGAGCGCCGACTGTAATATCATTAAGAATTCAAGTTAATATTTCTTATTATCCATTAAATCCAATTCAATTTGAAAAAGAAAAAAATAATAAAACTTCTTCAAATTATGTAAAAGCATGTAAATATTTTAAAAACGATCAACAATTAAGTATATTGGAATTTCAAAATTTTATTTTATACTTTGTTTTGATTTAAAAAATCCTTTTGTTTAGCCTCTTGTAAATATTTTATTTTCCTTAGTACTCCAAATTTTCATATGATAATCTTTTGGAGCTGGTACAACGATTTCATTTATATATATGATACTATTCCATAATCTTTCTCATCTTCTTCCGTTAAATCTCCAAAATTTTTACTTTTTAATTTTTCTATTTTTCTTACAGGTTTACATTCTTCATGATGACAATTTTTATTTTCACAAGAATCATCAATAAATATTCATCACAGTTATATTCTTGTATAGTCATTTTAAATAATAATATAAGATCAATACAATAATAATATATTTTACTAAATCCGATTACTTATAAAACTTTTCAAACATGGATCTCACTTATTTTTTAAAAGTAAATTATTTACTTTATAAAAATTTAATAACATTTATTTAAAATTTTTTATTACATATTTAAATAAACCATAACTTAATAATTTTTAAAAACTTTAAATTAAAAACATTTAATAATTGTTGATTTTGGTGTGAGGTCTTTATTTAAAAAAATTCAAGCAACTAATTGGTCGAACCACTCCTTATATCCCCCCTCTCAAGAATTTTTTAAAATTAAAAAAACCTCTCCAGAATTCTTCCATCTGCATGTTCTAACAAATACCGTTTTCCATGTATCTTCCTTTGGATTTGATATGGACCTTCGTATCTTTGCTGGTCTTTGTTCCTCGTTTCAACTTTGACCAAGACCTCGTCACCGACTTCAATTTTTTTTCGTAATACATTTCACTTCCGTTCTATCAACCTTCTCTATCTCAACGGATACTACCTTTCTCGATCTATGCGCCTGCCAAAAACAATCTTCGCCAGGCTTATTCCCATCGTCTTCTGCGTTGTTGCATTAAATGAAAACTCGACCTCTGGCAATACTTCCTCCCAATCCTTTCTCCTTTGTTCTGCTCTGGCTGCATTCAGTTTCTCCCTAATAGTTCGATTGTCGTTCGATCTGGCCATTAGTGTTGTGATGGTATGGGCTTGAAAATCGTAGTTCTGTATTTATACTTTTCGCAAACCTTTCCATCTTCTTTGACTCAAATGCCTGCGCAATCCACATTGATAGTCTTATGACTACCAAACTTGAAAACATAACTTTTCTTTATCACATCTATAATCGTCATTTCGTCTTGCCTTCCTACTGCTGTTAAACAGATATATTTACTGTACTGATCTATTATACCTAGGATGTACTTCTTCTTCTGCCTGGTTTCCGTTAACAGACCACAGGTGTTGAAATAAATGTTATCAAACATTTCAGATACTTCCAGTTTCACTGTGGTCTCTTTTGTTACCGATGTAACCACGTTATCCTCCATAAGATGCATCTTTAGGTTTTAGTTGAAATAATTCTGGATCAATTAAAAATTTTTTAAAATCAGAATTTTCAAAAATATATATTTATTATATTCAAATTCCCATATTTCTATGAATTCTAATTTTAAATTTATATCCTTAAAATACTTTATCATATTATTCTTTTATTCTAAAGTTCGATTATTTAAAAATTCAATTGTTTTATTTCCTTTTTTACACACGTCTTCTTTATTATAAAATTCTAAACAACAATGAAAATAACAACCATTAAATTCATAAATATAATACATCTTGTTTTATTCATCATAGTAAATTCCACCAGCTCTATATTTGTAATTTTAGGCTCTTATATTTTTTCTCTTTTTGAAAGTGAATATTTATATTTTTTACTTTATTAAAATATTCTAACCAATATACATTTATAAGAATATACTTATACATTCTCAAAATTACTTAATCTTGGAATTCCAATTTCTTCATTATTTATCATGGAAAAATATTTTTGTACAAATTTGTGCAATTGTCATATATTGAAAAGGAACCTTATTTAGCTTTTAGGTTTTTGATACATTTATATTTAAAAATAAATCTCTATAAATTAAACAATCTTTTGTTAAAATCATAACAACTATTAAACAATATTAAACATTTGAATTTGAAAGTTGTTCTTCACCCAGCTTTATTGACATCGGGGAATATCACAGCTCTAAATAGATCTCAGGATTCCTGCAACATAGTACTGCCAAATCTTTGCCAAGTATTCAATATTTGACACTGCACATTCCTTGAGAAGTGGACCAATTTTTGACTTCCGTTTTTCTCCAATACATTAACTATTTTTGGCGGTACTGTTCCTAGGGACCCCATAATGTATGTATGTCGTACAACTTTATAATCAGGCTTCAACACTTGAAGTTGATTACGAAGATCTGCGTATTTAACTAAATTGTTTTCATCTGAATTCCTGAAATTTTCCAGGATATCCACCGGACATTTGACATAAATGAGAAGAATCAAATTTTTGTCAACATGTTGCAATCTTTCAAGACTCACATTTCTTGTCCATGACTAAAATAATGTCTAGACTACAAAGCGCATCAACAAGTTTCCTTAAACAAGCATTGTGACGCTCTGTACACAATGACAATTTTGTAATGCATGCGTCATTGATTCCTCAGAAAAGTGACAGCGTCTGCAGACACGAGAATCTTTACACTTATTCCACGGTCTTGAATTGATAGGAAGCGAGTTTGAACGAGTTTTATGAATAAATTTGAAGCCAAAGTCACTCAAATCACCCTTAAAAATCATTTTATTTACTAGAGAGCACAGTTTAACAGTATCAGCAATAAGATTACTCCACTTGCTGTTGTGCCTCTTCAAACTGTAAGAAATTTGAATCTAGAGATGGAGGAGATGAGATAAAGCACTTCGTTCTTTAAAGGTGCTTATAGAATTACCTTTCTTTCAGAAAAAATTCGAAGGGAAACCATATCACTTTCCAATTCAAAAGAAATTAAAATAGCAAAGGATTTTTTAAAACACTCAATGGACTGTTTCTCTCTCAGCCACCAAGATTTTTTTGATGCTGAGTTGTATTTTGTCTTACCTTCGTTAATCCCTTGAAGACAATCCGAAATATTACAAATAGATGAAGTCAGACGAGTAGCCACGACAAAACAAAGAGAGTCAGAAATGATTTTATGAATAGAATCGCATTATGTTGTCAAGAGACGAAAACCTCGTACAATACATTGAGTAGAATATTCATCACTCAAATCAGTCAAACCAGCTCCTCCATTTTCGATACAAGAATAGAGATAATTGGACTCGGCTTGTGGTGGTAGTTTCAGGACTTGTTTTAAGCATGATCTGATTTTTGAGCTTCTATTCTCATTACCTGGGCCAGGTTTTAATGGTCTGCAAATCGAGTTAATTTTTACTTCTCTAGTTCTGAATGGAAAAACCAAACGAGAATGCAAAATTATTTTATAGGCTTTCAGTTTCTGCCAGCCCAACAAGGGAGAATTGAAAATCTTACCCAAATCGACAATGACTTTATTCAGAGTTTCATAGGGTGACTGATCAATTTCCACACCAACAGGACTGATAGAACTCTTTAGAAGTCAGCCAACGAAGTGGAATATTGTAGATGGAAATGACATTACTCAGTTCATATTGTGGCAAATTTAAGAAGGCACATCTCAGGACGGCAGTACATTCCTGACCACTCAGTGGTTGAAACGGCTGCATCGATAATTTTCTGTAAGATGGCAGAATTATTGGCAATAACGGCATTATCATCTGCATAAGCCGAAACTCTTATTGCAGAAGTTCCAATCATAAAAGATGGGACCGAAACAGAGCTCACATTTTCAAGAACCGGATTTATTGCAATTCCAAAAAGTAACATGGAAAATCTTGTCTCTAACCTCTCCAAATTGGCAGATTTCGCGTTGTCAAAGGCCTATAGTTGTAAAATGTACTGATATTATTGTGGAATAATTCCAATATTTTTACGAAGCTGTTGCCAACTCCTATAAAACTAAAAAGTGATCACAGATATTGGCGTGGAACACTCTGAAAGACGTCTTTGATGTCAAGCCAAGCAATGAAAATTGGGCAATGTTTTAAATATTTAGAGTGTTCCAAAGCTGCAGTTAGACCTGCATTATGCTCGACATATCTCTCATACTCATTGTCACCTTTTTGATAAAAACGAAGAAGATTGTTCTCCCTACAGAGAGTCGCAGCGAAATTTTGTAAGAAATTCAGAGAAGAGCAAGTGGTCTCCAGCTTGACACCAGATGATAATTATCATCTTTGCCAGGTTTCGGAATTAAAATGTTTTAAACAAAGTCAAAAGAGCAGGAATTTTACCGGATTCAATTGTTTTATTAAAAAGAAGCATAAGATATCTCCGTCAGGATCCAGATATTTCAAATTAATGTATGTGATGCCATCACATCCAGGAGTTGTGTTATCTACTTTTTTCAGTGCCATACAAACTGAAATCAATTCATGACACAGTTTAATCGAGGAAGAATTACAAAAATCGTTGAAAACCCAAGTTTTGTTTTCAGGTAAAGAGTGAGTAAAGTGTTCAATAAATTGTTCTATCATTGATAGTCGGCAATCAATAATATCGTCATTGAGAATCTTATTTACCGTGTATTTCATATTTTTATTAAAATTAGATCTTACAGAAAATTTATTCACCCTTTCTTTAAACATGTTCGATCCAAGATGTGGTTTATGGCATGAAATAGAAGATTGAGAAGGGAAGAGACTGATAATTTTATCCATGATACGGTCAACGTCATAATCATTTTCGATCATTTCTATTAAAAGTGCCAGCACTATTTTGTCTATCTTTTCTGCCGAGTCTTTTCTCATTGATTGAAGGAAGAGAATGAACAAACTTAGAGGTTTCAGGACAAAGTAAATCAGATGAAGATAAAAATTTTTCCTGAATGGACTGGAAGTTAAAACCAGCCAGTTCTACACTTGAATAATTCTCAATTATTCTACAAAAGATCAAATTTGAGTAGAGACCTGAATCACATGTTTCGTCTAGAGGGCTCTCACTCAACTCAAAGAAATCAATATTTCCAGAAATTTCAAAAAAGAAATCTTTCAAAGTACCCGCTATGAAATATGCAATTTCGGAGCTGTGGAAAAATTTCGGATTGATAAAAAAAGAAAACCTTTTTTCAAAATCTAAAACTAGAAGACGTTGTTGAGAGTTTGGGGCTGAAAGATGAGAAATACTACAGAAATATTGTTTATCATATTCAGATCAAGATAATAGAAAAGATAATCGACACATCCATCAAGAATTGCAGCTGATACAGTGCAATCGAGGAAGATATACTTTTCACCTAACCAAAGGCTTTCGAAAAAATTCTTGATCAGTTTTCTTTACTATTCCTACCAAGGGGGAAAACATTTACTTAATACAACAACAATTAAAAATGAAAGCCTAAGCCGGCTTCATCATTTTTCATCTTCTTTCTCATTCTTCTGTGTTTGGTATCTTAGGAAATGAGCTTGCGTTTCCATATCCTGTCCACATCGCCTGCACAGTGTTGCTTTTCTTCCAGGCCGGTTATTAACTGGTAGGCTGTTCGGTCTAACTGAATGAAAGTCCACTTATGTACATTAATCGATCCATCTTTGAGCTGATGGGGCCTGAACCAATAGCTATTGCGGAGATTCCTGCTCTTTTTTTGTTTTTTCATCTATGGAATTGGCCCCCGGCATACATGTTGTGCATAATTTTGTTAAGTTTTGAGAGGGTGAGGTTGTGTACGACTTATCCTAATCTGACTCCTTAAGGAAGTGTACTGATCACAAATAAGGCAAACAAAACAATTTTAAAAACTTTTATTTCTATTAAAATCTTTTACAAATTATTACAAGTTTTTGAAATTTTTCTAAAATCAAAATGACAACGTATTTTTTAATTAAAGAAGATATTCAATCTACACCAAGAAATGTGCAGACGCCCTGAAGTAAAACAATGAATCTGATAACTATTTTACCAGATCGTAATTGCTAGAACAAAACACAAAAAGAAGAATCCGGAAATTTGAATTAAACAAAGACAGAAATGTGAAATTATATTCGCGTTCTGTAAAGTTAATTAATTAATTAAAGTGAATATAATAATTCACCTACACTTTAATTAGTATAATTTTCCAAAGTGAGTTGTAATAAACTCTATATAGTTATGATAAACTATTACCAGCTTTCAATTTTTCTCAGTTATAATAAACTTAGGATTTTTGAAGGCGAATTTTTATGATTTTGCTATGGATATTTATACTATTTTCTATCATGTGTGCGAGTGTTTCTGCGATTGTTATTGGTATATTTGCAAATGAAGTTATTTCCCCTTTCGTTATTATGCGTGTTTGTAATTTTATTACTTTTTCTTTTAATTAATTTTATTAAACAAATGTTATTCAAATTTATTTTAATAATTTCAGTCTCCTCCCAAGCTGACAAATAAATGTCATCAACGCCAAATGTTATGTTTTAATCAAACGGCAGTACTATCCCTCATTACATTTTGGAATGTTTACTTCGCAACAAGCACAAACAAATGCCATCTGCAATGCCAAATGCCATGTTCAACCAAATGCCAAGACTTTCTTTTTTTTATATTGGAATGCTTTTTTCGCCTTCAAGTATTTTTTATTCATGTATTATTTTTTTTATTTTATTTTCCTAGGCCAGATTCTTTTTTTACTTTATTATATTATTATTTTCTTTATTATTAAAATACTTTATTAAATTACTTTGTTCTTTATTATTATTTTATTTTTAAAAAATTTAATAACACAAATTTGTAATTAGAGTAACAAAGAGTAAATAAATTGTAAATAAAATGTTCACTAATAAAAGTTATAGCAATGTTCGATAAGCATTCCCAACAGCTCCTCATTCCTTCCTCTTTTGGTTGATGATCCCCACAGTTTCACAACATTTGTACGCATCTTCTGGAGTTATTAATATTCTTTTTTCTGCAAAATTATGTCCTTGTTCTAGGCATATTCGTTTTCATCGACCAGGAATCTGATGGCGAGACTGCGATGCTTTTGGAGATGGCTGATACAATTTCTTGTCTTTGTCCACCACGATTTGTAGCCATTTTCTCTGTCTTCTTTATTTATCCATTCAAGGCTCTGATCCACAGATGTTTCATCATTTTTCCTGCTATGGGCCTTAACTGTTTCCTTAATTATTTATTATTAATTCCTTATTATTTAATAAAAAGCTAACATTTCTCGTAATTATTTTATCGGAGTTTACTGCATGTCGTATTTTTTCTGTGACAGAAGGGCATTGCGAGTAATTTTCAGAGTTTCAGCACTGTTATGATTAAGCAAAGAGCTGCTATTATTATTATTATTGTTATTATTATGGGTAAATTTATTTTTATAATTATATTATTATAATCTTCACCATTATTATTAATACTGTCATCACGAAAGATATTTTCATATCTTAGACACAGCCAATGAGTCGGGATTTGTGGTGTATTTATGGACAATTTGATTAAAAATTTTGAATCTATTCAAGTCATTAATGTTTTCGTCAAAGTTAGCTTCGAAATGAACATCATGGAAAGGATGAAATTCAATCTTACAATTTAAGGTATTATTCAAAGATGATGTAATTTTGTATCCATTTTCTTTTCTCTGATAAAAGGTGATTGTAAGTGTTGCAAAATCTCTTACCGAGAAAGGACATACATACAAACATACCAAAACCCGTTTAAGTACAAAAAGCCAATAGGATTTTGCAAATCTGAATTGAGCACAAGATCATCAGGTAGCAAATAAAAATCCGTCTCAATATCGGTGATAGGTAGCAGCATAGCATTGTGATAGCATTTGGAGATTGACGGAGGAATCTCAACAAATTCATGATCTAACGAAATTTCGTTAATAAAAGCCGATTCAAAAGGTTGGTGATTATCAATAGAGTTATTATCAAAAAGATGAAGTGACTGTTATTGTTTGGAAAATGTATTTTACGGTTATAATTTTTTTAGCTGAGTTTTTTCTATTTTAAATTCAATCTTTATTAAAATTAATTAAATATTCAGCATTACTTGAATTTTTAAAATTACTGAAATTTTCAGAATTTTTTATGATTAAAAAAAATGATTCGAATTAATATTATTAATAGAAAAGTTATCATCATTGATATGAACTTTATTGACAATAAAACTACGTTGTTGATGATGGATGATTTACTTTAATATCCCCTGGAATATTAGAGTTGTTCATATCAAATCTTGATGTTTTTTTATTATTCTTTACCACAGTAAAGCTCTCCTCATCAAGAGTATTGCGATCAGTTTTGTTTTTAATATTATTATTATTCGAATCATTGAAAACATGGCCAGCAGCACCGATCTTTTCGAAGAACTGGACAAGATTGACTTATCAATGGACAAATGCTTACTAATTTTTTTGTATTTGAAGACATAACTCCTTCATGGTTCTTTCCACTGAATCGATTCTTGGTCCTTTATTGAGTTTTCACGACCGACTTGAAATATTTTCTCTTAGAGTCCTCCAAATTCATCTAGTCTTTCTTAACATCAGTTGATTCCATGCATCCAGATTTCCTGGAAATAACCTCATCAACAAAAAGTTGAATTACCCCAGAATCCAAAAATCTAGAGAAACTAGATTCAATAACTTCATCAGCGAATTTTTAATTCCGACTTGGAAATTTTGAACGCATTTTCTTCAATGCGATTACGCAATTCATTTTGAAATTCGGAACCAGTAATCCTGTTGCATGTATTAACACTTTCGTCACCAGAAGTAGTAGGCAGCATATTCAAACAAAATTTGGACATTGTAAAGTAATTATTTCTAGTTGTATATCAACTGGAATGTCATTAACTTGGACTGAAAATGAATTTCGAATAATAGATAAAGATTTATCAATTTTTTAAGCAATGGAATCTCTACTCAAAATCAAATGTTTCAGCCTTCTCTTTTAAAATATTTGCAGATATGGTCTGTAATGTTGGAAAAGGATTAAATTTACATTCTGCCAATAATTTTTTAGAAAAAAGACTGTTAATTTCTCTATTAAGTCATGAACAAATATTTTTTCCCTTGTAAACATGTGTTAAATTCGTTAAGTTATGTAAGTATGTCCAAAGAAAATGCTAATTCACATATCCATCTTGGATCCAATAATTCTGGAAAATCATCATTTTCTTAAAGCATTAAAAATATCTTTATTTCTTCCTGAAGATTCCACACACGTCTTAAAACTTAAAACCCATACTAACTAATGTATTTTTGTGTATAATTGAAAAATATGTTTATTTTTTATATGAAAAATTAATTTTTAAAAAATCTTTTTATGTTTTTATATATGTTTATATAAAAATTATAATTTTTGTGAATAATTGAAAAAACCTATTTTTTATATGAAAAATTTATTGAGCCGGATAAAATTATTACACTGGCCGGATCCGGCGCATGCTGGACATCCCTGATCCAGAGATTGAATTTCAGTAGCTTTATCAGATGATGTCATTTTTTAAACATATAAAAATCTATAGAAAATAGAAATCAACACAATTTTTAAAAGAATTTAAAGAATTTAAAAGAATACCTTTAGAAAATATAATCAAATTATTATAATCCATATAATTTGGAGTTAATTATATTATATATAATTCTGATTTTCCGGAACCAGATGTTCCGATTATGAGTAAATTTTTATGATGATTAATGTTTTCCGTATTATCATCTAAAAAATCAGACATTTATTTTACAAAAATATGTTCAACTTGATTGACGTGGGACTTGAAAGTGAGTATTGCTTTAAAGCTGTTAATCTGCTTTAAATGAATTTTAAAATTAATTTCTTCATTACAACCTATCAAATTATTTTTACCATAAATTACTTTAAATTTTATTTCATTTATTGTGTTCAAATTTTTATGGGATAATAAATTGGAAATTTACGCATTTGATTATTCTATATAATTTTTAACTGTTACTTGGAAAATCAAATATTATATTAATAAGCTCCTTCAACAATATTATATTTGTTGGATTTTGGAGAAATAATAATGATGATAATAGTAATAGTAATAGTGATTATAATAATATTAAAAAAATAATAATTAGTAATAATAATAAAAATAGTTAAATCATTTTGTTTTGTAATTTAATAATAATAACAATAATAATAATAATACGTTTTAAATAATAATTTTTAATTAATAATAATAATAATTTTTTAAAATTAATAATAAAACATATTTTTAAACAAAATTTTCGCAAGACAAATCCCACAGTGGGGATTTTCGGCAGATTAGCTAATGGATTCCTTGACAGGATTCCATTAGCCTTGACAAGAGACTATCTTGGCGTAGAGATACTGAGTGGCTATTAGAGGAAATAGCCGTCTCTAAGCGTAGGGATTGGTGATCGTAGACCAATCTCTACGACTATAAAAGGAGACGGCTATTCCCGTTAATGGGCGAACCTCGTAAGCGAAAGACAGAGAAATTCAATCCAGGACTAATTAGACCGAAGACAATTCCCAGAAGATTTTTTTTTGGACCAAAAACGTTACAAGAAAATTACCGCAGAAGACGAGACCGAAGACAATCCCAGTAATTCTTTTTTCTTCGATTATGCAGCCGGATTTTTACAAGGGGACCCAGCGATCTTGGGAACCCCAAGGCGACCTGAGAAGGGCCTAGAAGGTGACCCGGGACCCCTTGTCCGCTCTTGGTGAGACCGATACATTTATTTATTTTATTCTCGTTTTTGTTATTGAATTATTATTATTAATCATTAATTAGATTTTTCTTTAGTATTAACGTTGACATTGAATTTGATTTTATTTTATTCGTTGATAAAGTTTCAGTTTTGATTTGAATTGAGTTAGAAGTTATAATTGTAGCGAATAAAGTTTTATTTTAAGTATTTTAAATTAGTTCTTAAGAGTGCGGATACAGTATTGTGGAGGGTGTTCGAAAAGGTTGAGAGGAATTACGAACACGAGTTATAAAAAGTGAGGAGTCACGAGCAGACAAGCACACGTTGCTACATCTAAGGATAATATTAACACATTCAATCATAATTCCCTTTATATTTATGATATTTACTTGTTTTCTGAATATTTTTTTTGGTTTCATATCCTAAAATATTTGATGAACTATTTTCTTTTAAAAGTTCAACTTCACAGCATTTTGTTATTATCATTAAACAATTTGTAGAAATTAGATTGTTTTTTTTATATAAATTTCATTTTCTTTTAAGGACTCCAATTCATTTATTTCATATGCACCTTTCACTTATAGTTTTTTGTTATTGCTCACTAAGTAGAATGGTGAGAAAAATTTTGTTTTCTTAAAAAATCTCTGAGTCTAAGAGCGAGAAAAATTTTCTTTTTTACAAAATACACAAAAAGAGTAAATTTATTAAATCGCGAATGATACACGAACAATTGTAATCTGTTTTAATAAATTAAATATATTTTATTGTTAAGTTGATTATTTTGCTTAATTTTATTAATTCAAAAACTTCAAGTAAAGCAACCTTTACACACTAAGACCTTGATACTGAATTGCTCCATTTTTCTTAATGGTTTTAACAATCCGTGTAGAATCGAAATCATTTCGAACAAAAAGACAATTTTTCGTTAGCCCTAAGTAGTCCTTTAAAATTTGGTAAACAATTGATTGCGGAATTGATTGTATGGACAGATATAAGTGCTTCTCTACCGATTTCCTGTCAAGATCTGTTTGACTTGCTCGATTGGAATATTTTTTCTGACACTACCTCGATTATCTGTTATAAAAAATTGGCTTTTCCTAAAGGTTGTGAAATATTTTTAGATAGTTTTCTTTTGAATGTAACTCTCTGGTAACAATTTCTTTAATTCTTTTTAGAAGCACTCAAACTGCACCTTTTTAAACATAATAATTTATAAAAACGCATTTTCATCATGACTAAGTGATTTTTCCATTTTCCTAGTCTAAAATTAAAACTGTTGCATGAGAGACAATAAATGTAGAAGTCAGTATTGTAATACTAATTATATCATTATAAAAGTTTGACCATCCTTTTATAAAGGTTGGGTTTACCCAAGATAGCCACCCGATAGACTCTCTACCGGACATAGTTAGTAAAGAGGATAAAATGAAGAAGGACCGCAAAAGGGTCCGTAGCATAATAATAACATTAAAAAAATATTATTAATAATAAATAATAATAAAGGTTTAATTAACCATAAAAAGCATTAAAAAGTAAATAGAACAAAATATTCCTATTTTAAAAGATGAAAAAACTCTCGAAAAGCTTCCAACATTTAAAGAACATTCAATTTTTGTTTCTTATATTTTTGAGATTATGTTTAAATTTCCCATCAGAGGGCTATGGCTGGGATTTGTTGAAAAGGAAAATTGTGTCCAAACCAGCCTGAAGGAATACATTAATTATGGTAAAGAATTGACCAATATTGGAATAAAATATTAAGAATGTACCGTACTCATTGAAAGCACACCGAGGAAAATTGACGCAGTTTTAAAAGCAAAAAGGCGCCATACAAAATATTGAGATTATAGCGAAAAAACTGTGTAAATGACATTGTCCAATTCGATTATCAATAATTTTTTAATTAATAAATGTTTATTCTTTGAATTAAATGAGATTATAGAATGAAGATTTATGTCCGTATGGGTAAAGTTTTATGATGATTTGACTAGTATTACAAAATTTATTGATGAAGAAAATCAACATGCAAAATATTTGTAAAGTTTGAGTAAGTTTAGTTTGAGCAGCAACATAGAAGTGAATTTACAGAGAAGGATGATTGTTGTGATGTGTTCAGTAACAGTAAAAATTCAGTAAAATTTGGTAGACTGATTTCAAAAGGAGAGTCTTTGAAAAGAGCATTAGAAATACTAATTGTTTAGGAGGAACCCAGGTTAAAAAAGATAACGTTGAAATGAATGAAGATGTGTTTATGGCAGAAAAAGTCACAAAATAAAGACAGATAGCGATCCAATTAATCAAAAACCTTTTAGACAACCAGTTAGATAACAACTTATAGAGGAAAAGATCAACGAAACTATAAAGAATTTATATGGTAATAATATCATTAAAAAAACTATAAGAAAGAGCTGTTGGGTGTTTATTACTTTTGTAATCATTTCAATCATTATTTATATGGCAAATATTTTACATTACGTACGGATCACAGAGCGATAACCTTCATGATGACAATAAAAAAGCCAATCATATCGCAATTTCAAACATGGATCACTTATCTTATTAGCTTAGATATAAAGCTAGAATAAAGGAAAGGCATCGTGCAAAGTGTGACATGTGTATTCAATGTCAAACAAAGTACGAGGACTAAAATGTTAGATGTGATCGTGAAAGAGGAATTGGAAGACATAAAAAAATAACGGAAAAATAACATTTCAATATATCGTTTGGTCGCTTCATTGCATGTTAACAAATTCTGGAGCTAAGTAAGTATCATATTACATGAAAGACAACTATCAATCAATTGTAAATTTAAATGAAAAATATAATGAAATTTGCAAAACTTGTGAAGCCTGTCAACGATACAAAGTAGTTACAACATGAACTAAATAAGAAATATAAGAGTTGGAACCATCAGAGGTTTTTTTAGATATATACGTAGATATCTGCGGACCCTTAAAAGAAACAAACGGAAAGAAAAACTATATTTTGGAAATTATTTATAATTATAGTAAATATATTTCGTTAACAGCACTGATAAGACAAGATGAACAATCTATATTCAAAGGAAAATTATGAACAACTGGATATTAAAGTTTGGGAATCCGAGAACAATTAATGTCGACTGTGAAAAATCATTTTCGTTTCTTTGCTTCACTCTAGGCGATGCAATAAGTATGTTTGTCATCAGGGCTTCTTATCAGAAAACCAAGAGGTCTTTAATTATTTAATATTATCTTATTGTGATCAGAGATTTTGTTTAAATAAAATAAGATCTAAAAAATATTTTTCTAAAAACAAATTGTGTTATTTTAGTTGATTTTAGTCCGTATCTCAGAACATCCATTTGTTATACTTCCTTCGTGAGAGTTGGTGATCACAAATCTAACTTATATATAGAGTTTGCAGTTAACATTTTCGACAATAAATCTCGTAGTAAGTGTCGTAGCCAACACTTACACAATCTATATCAGACATCTAAAGTTCAGCTCAAAGATGTACAGAACAATACAAAGAGGACTTTTAAAGTCGGAGAAAAAGTTATAATTAGAATAAATTCCCGAGGCAAAGAAAATGAGAGATATGATAGACTCTAAATTATCAAAGATATGTTTTACAAAAGGCTAATGCGAAAAAATTGAGCGGAATTTAGAGAAAATTAGAGAAAGAGAATCATGAAACAAAGACTGGAGGTATGCAACCAATAGACACATCCAGATGACCTATACGAGGTGACAAAGAATATACAAAGTCGGTGTTATGTATTGAAGAATAAACAAGGAAAGCAAATTGAATGCAACGTAAAGAAGATGAAGAATTTTGAAGGATATGGGGAGTAATGTCCAACTCGGAAATTTCTATTCAGTCAAGATTTTAACGAAGTGAAACGGAAATATTAATTAATTAATATTTAAAATAATTAAATTATGGGATTTATTTGATTATTTTAAAACATATTTTTTGAATAATTCGATGTTTGCTTAAAATAAATTTTTGAAAAATGTGTCTGTTTTTTTTCATAGAACATTTCTAATCCAATAGAAGTATCACAATGACCAAATGAATTAAGCACAAGAATTATTAACAGAGACGAATGATGATTGTGTAAAAATGAATGTCAGTTTTTGACCTTAAACGTTTAATGTCAAGTGATACAAAACATTATTAATCAAAATATGAACCATTCGATTGAATATATTTCGTCCAACGAGACACAAGTTTTTTAAGCCCATAACGTAAACGTCTGGAGTGCTGAAAAAGATTAAATTATTAAAGGTATTTTCCACGTCTTCATGGCTTCTAAAAACATTTATCTCTTAAGAAATGGAAATCAGTTGGCGAAAGATTTTCTGAATATTCTGGATGCGACAGGATTTTTATCCAAAGTTGCTCCACTTTTGTAGGGTCATTTTTGCGATGTGCGACCGAGCGTTGTCGTGAAGCAGGATTGGTACTAATGACTAATGCTGGATAATTTTGAAAATTTCTTAAATTTATTGACAGTACATCTCTACCGTAATTTTTTTGACCAGATTCAAAAAGCTGTGATGAATTAAACACAGACCATAAAACAGTCACCATTTGTTTATCATGATGGTCTGTGTACAATAAAGCTGACCGTCTTCAATTATCGTACAATATCCAGTTTTCATCAGTAGTCACACAATCCGGTAGAGAAAAATGTGCAAAGATGCAACCTCAAACCAATGATTTTTCTGCTTTTAAGTCTTGTGGAACCAACTTTTTATTTATCAATTTCTCTCAATTGATTTAAAATTGTTCCAACTGTAACATCTAAATCTTTTTCAAGACCGTGTTACGTAGATACTCTTCTACTAACATTGTCAATTGTTTATTATCGATTGAAGTATCTTGCCGACAGCCTTCCTTATCCTCGAGTGTCTCATCCTCATCCCGAAACATTATGAACCCACGTTTTAAGGTACACTCATTTACAGTTCCTTCACCGAATGTCCAAGTGATATTGTAATTTGCTGTCGTTGTTTTGTCTTTCAGTTTAAACTCAAAAAATTACTATTTTATTATAAGTAGTTCGAACAGTTGGTTTGGATGAATTTTTTAAAATAAGGATCTCACATCTAAATTAATGATTATTAATTTTTCATAAGTTACAATTTTAAATGGTTATTAGATATTTTCAGTAAAAATTTTAATGTATGAATTATAAATTTAAAAGGCATAATAAATGTTGATAAATTTTTAAAAATTAAATAATAAAAAAATAATACGTAAGGTCCATTTTTAGAAAAGCTTGTTTAAATAATCGAAATTACTAAAATATATTATTTTACTTTTGCCTTATCTTATTAATACAGTTCAGGAATATATTTTCCATACAAAGATTTCAAAACATAAACGTACAATTTCAAAGTTTGAATATTTAAATAAGTACAGTCAACCCTCTCATCAGTACCCCATCAAAATAATACCAACCTCTATTTAATAACTTCAAATTTTAAAATCGATAATTTCTCTATAGTGATTATTAATACTATTTTGTTATCTTAGAACTCAAAAATCAATTAATTTTGTTATCTTCCTTTTTCAATACATTTTGTTCTTGTCTCAGACACAGTTTGGTGGTGAGGCAAGTTTGTTTTCCTCACTGAGGATCTGAGTCTACGAACGACATGATTTTTATTTAAAGAATAATGATGGAGATAATATTTACTTGGTGAGCTAAAATTACCAAGGACAATATTCGTATTTTTAAAATCTTTGTATAAATAAATTTAGTCATAATAATAATAATCGAAGACATCCAACATAACCACATTAAGACATTTATTTAAGATTATTTTGTGCCATTCTTTAAGGAGCGTATAACAAAACTAGAAAAGACAGGTGATAATAATGAAATAATTATCTTTTTATATTAACAATTTGGATGTTCACATTGATATAATTAGATTGTCGATTGTTTAGTATTTCTAAAGTGAAAGAGAGTAAACGTTCCCTGATTAGAAATTTAGCACCGACTGAGTAATCGCCTGAGTAATCAATATAGAAACGTGAATTCGATTAGGAGGAACCAAAAAGAGTAAAAAAATAATGACTTAAAATTCACTGAAATTTTGTATCAGTGATGGTCTAATAGAGAGGTTTAATGATATGTTAACCAACATCCATTGCTCCTATGTATATTCAAAGAAAAAATGACTGCGATATTCATATTCTGCCTATTGTAATGCTGTTAATTTTAGTATAGACCTCACTTCATTTTATATACATTTAAAATTTGTCTGTATATGAAGGAACCAGATTTTGTAACTCTCATGAAATAAGTTATTACCAACCTCTTATTAAAATGGTTTAATCTCTGCCAATTTCTTCACATGTTCATTAACTTATATTACATCTCTTGCGCTTCTTAGGGACACCATGTTCTGGACATTAATTTCATCTATAACTAAAATCTATTAATCCATATTGACTAGATATGATAAAAACTATCAAAGACTGCAACCAACCAAATTAAAACAAGTATAATTGTAAAAATTTTATTGATTATTCTATATATAGTATCCTAAAAAGTGGTTGTCCTTCTTTATTTTTATATTATTATTAAAAATATTTATGCTATCCACGTTATCTTTTCAATAGTTTCCTCAATAGATTTCGTGGTAAATTTGCTTGTTGAGTTTCCCATGGTTTTATTAGGTTACTGGTACCTTTCTAGTACTCTACGATAATAATTTTTTAATGGTTTCTAGAATTCTTTTTGATTTTTTATTCTTGTTTCTTTTGACTCCAAATTTGTATAATAAATCCCTTGATTTTTTCCTTAATCTCTGATATTTTTTTCTAATATTAATTTTCGATAATTTTTTATTTTTGTACATTTCAAGTTTAAAACTTAAAATTATAGAATACAAATATTTATATAAAACGAAAAATTATAATTTATGATAAAAATGAGAATTTATATACAGTGGGACCTATCAAAAGTGACCACCTCTTAAAAGTGACCGCAAGATTTTGGTGACCACCTCTATTAAATTGACCATATTTAATTTTTGTTAAAGTAAGGCTAAATGTCCAGTATAAAAAATGATGTTATTCATAATCTAAAAGCAACCAATAAAGAAGAAATATACAGTCCTGATGAAGATACAAGTTCGATTCAAAAAGATGATATCTATCGAATTTTGTATGATTTAAAAAATATGCTACTGAATACTGCCCTGATAATTTAAACGATATATACTTACTGGAAAATACGATCATGCAGTCTGTCAAGCCAACAAATGAAAATATATTAAAATATTTCTTGAAATAAATGTTTGACATACCAATTTTGTTTTTAATTTTATTATTCTTTACATTTTTTCAGAAAGTGACCACCTCTCAAAATGAGACCAGTACTCAAAAAAGTAGTCACTTTTGAGAGGTTCCACTGTATTACATAAATCCAATATTAGAAATATTAATATTATAATATCTATCTATAATAGTTAAGGAGTTGTGATGCAACCCCAAAAAATATTCAATATGTGGACAACGAAGTAAGTAATTGGAAAACGAGATATTATAAGTGCTCCTATGATAAAACGATTAACAAGATTAAATTAAATGTATATTATATATTATACTCCTTCCGTCCGAAAATATGGTATACATTTGCGAAGAAATAAAAAATTGTACATGAAAAGTATATTATATTAATTTTATTTGAAATATTTTAATTAAATAAGAATGATTTTTTTTCACTCGAAATTTGATTTGGCTTTAACGGTTAGCCTGGAAACTCGAAACGCAGTAGCAACTTCATTAATTGCACCGCGTTTTAGCTTAATCTCCTTCATCTGCTGTAATAATTTTTCTAATATACCTTGACGTTGTTCTTTGGTTAATTGTTTATATTTGGAATCCCTTCTTTCTAAGTTTAACAAATCTCCTTCAGAATTTTCCATATTCGTCTTCATTTGTCTCAAGAAACACTGATGTTTGAGCGTTAAGTTTTTAACTAAGAATGATATTGCTTAAGTCAAATATTTCAGGTTATATTGTCATGAGTATTTACTATAACAATGTAATGACAGTTGCCAATTTATTTTTATAATCACGATAATATACCACTTTTGTTGAAAGGTATACCATAATTCCGGAGTTATATTACAATTAAATTAGTAAAAATTTATTTAAATGTTTAAGAATTACAAAACTTTTAGTATGCAGATGTAAATTATGTAAAAATAAATAACGTAAAACAATCTAAACTTAAGACATTTATTTAATTCATACGAACACTTTTAATATTTGTATTGCGTCCACAGCTCCTAACAACAACTGTGATTCGTTTGGGGGATAATATACCATTCTTCTTTTAAAATAATTTCCTTTCTTCAACGTTTCTGGGTTCCCATTTTCCTACTCTAACTTTATATATTTAAATGCTCAATAATATTGAGATCAAATAACCGTGAAGGCCAATCTATTATCAACCAACCATTTCTTATTAATTGCAGCTGTATGCTTTAGATCGTTATCTTACTGAAATACAAATGGACGTTTGAGTCCGGCTTTACTAACTGATTAAGACAAATTCATAACCAAAAAATTATTGTAAGCTTCCTTTGTCATAATTATGAATTAAAAATTACCCATTCATTTCCAGAAATTAATCCACAAACCGATATAAAAGTAGCTCCATGTTTTACTGTTGATCGAGTGCATTGTGGTATCCATTTGTCTCCTTTCTTTTGCCAAGTCCAAATGATTCAGTCCGACCAAAATTGATTAAGTCTTGTCTCATCTGACGATAGAACTACTTTCCACTGTCTTAATGTCCATTTGGGGTATTTTTTTTTCGCCCAAAAGTAAATCCTCTTTCGGTTGACACTACTAATCAGTGGTTTCAGTTTATCTATTTTATTTTTTAAACCTGCCTCCTTAAGCATTCTTCTCAAAGTCTTCATCAAAAATATGTTGATTTTTAACTCAGATGACAAGTCTTCTTTTAATTTATGTACAGATAACGTCTATTAATAAAATTCTTCCTCAAAATGACTCGATTTTGTCTCTCTGATGTGCACCGCTTAATCCCAGGCTTCGGGTTGTTATCTGTTGTTCCAATTTTTGAATAATTACTTATGATGGAATTGATTGTGGAATTACAAAGATTATTTTTTTCTACAATATTTTTCAAAGGCGTTTTATTTTCTTTGAAAAATACATTCTTATCGCAATTTTTTGTGGTATTGGTTTGCATCTCATTTCTCAGATATTAAGAAATAATAATTCTAAAAATTTGAAATATGTTTTTAAAACGAAGGATTACTTACTGATGATTAATTATATACCCAATTTTTCACAGATTTATAAATGTATACTTAGTAAAATTAATTGAACTGCATTTTATTAGTTTCCATAAACAAAAATCGACAGTATTAGAATTAAAACAATACATTTTTAAAATTAAATATTTTGAACTTGAAACATAATTTCACATTTGTTTTTCCATTTGTATGTAACAGATTATAAAATTGCAAAAATTATTGTGTAAGTTGTGAACACAATAATTTATGTTACATAAATTACTTTATTATCTACATACTGTATGTATAAGTCTAGATATAAATGTCTACATTAGCAATTAAGCAGAACGAGTAAAGTGTTGGATCATTCTTTGAATTGTGTTAGCGAAAAAGCAAAGTTAACGCTGAAGAATTTCGAATACTTATGAATAATTTTGATAATAATGATGAACGGAAGATATGCGAATCGTTATTAATAAAAGAGCGGCAACTGGAGAAAGTAAAAACCAATGAATAGTCAATGTTTTCTCAAATTAATTAAAAAAATTTTTTTTATCAAAATTTTAAAATAAAATTAGACATTCGTTTAGATAATGTAAGTGTGTTGTTTTAAATATGAATGACTGATGATGAACTGGTAATAGTTCGAAATATGTTTCATGATAATAAATTTTTGGAAAAAATTTGTTCAAAATTATTGAAATGCGTCGATTTAAAAAATAAATTTATGATGTTCACAAGATTAAAAATATATATTAATATAAAAAATATTTTTAACATAAGTTTTTTTTTGTCAATTATTTTATTGTATGATCAAAAGATTAATACATTTGTTCAAAAGAAAGTCTTGTTCATGTCTTTAAAGACATGTTTCCTGCAAGGTCTGTTCTTTATAATTATATTTTATTAGTTTCTGACAGTCCTACATTTCAATGATGTAATGGGGAAAGGCTAAAGAAAGTTAGGATTTATTAAACCCGGAGCTAATCAAATAAAAATTTAAAATTAGGAATTTTAAAGATTATTCAGATCTTCTTATCAATTATCTAAAAATTCATCTTTCTTCAACGATTTAACTGATAAAACTCAATGCTTAACTGTTTATTCTGACATGGATTTTTCAGAAAAAAATTAAGTAATGTATTTATTGTTAATAGAATTCACTTTTATAATTTTTTAGAGTTACTTGAATATCAAGAACAAATACTTAAAGGGAAGGGTACTTTATTACTAAAATTTCGAAAAACCGCCTGTCTTTATTAAAGAGAAAGGCATTATTTCAGGTTTTAGAGTAATTAAAAAATGAACAAATAATTAAATTAATAAATGATAAAAAATCAAATTATTAAAAATATGTGAAAATATAAAAGAGAAATTATTAAAAACAGTAACTTTTTTATTTTAAAAAGCTAATAAAAAATAATTGAGTTTAGTAATTTATATTTTTAAATAATAAAACCTTATAACAATGGGATCATGTTTAGTTTTCCATTCACTTGGGTAAGATAAAATAGAAAGATTTTGGAAAATGAACATGGTTAGTTGTGATGGGTTATGCTGGTTATACCAAACTGAAATTACATGTGATCTGCCCCATTGATTTCACTTTCAATCATGAGAAAGAATTAATGTATAATGTTAGAAAAACCAAGAGAAGTATTTTACCAAAAAATACCCTTATGAACCTTAATGGTCATCGAACCTCTTATCTTATTGGTTGTTTATGATTTTGGTTGTAGATCACGTGCAACGAATATTGATAAAGTACATTATTTAGGATTACATATCATTTATTCAATCTTAGGTTTAATCAATCAAAAGTCATTTTAAAAATAATTTTTATTAAGAAAAATAATCACCAATAGAATCATTACATTTTTGCCATTGCCAAATAAGTTTATCTATGCCAGTAACATAAAAATTTGGAATTATGGAATCGATGAATATTTGAATATCATTTTCACTTATGTTCAGTTAACTTTTTCCGATGGAAAAAAGTCCAGATGCTTAAAAAAGAAAGCAACTTGGGGATAAACCTGATTAATAACATGGATGACCCAGAACTTCGTAATCCAACCGATCCAACTTTTAAAGTCAGCCGACAACATGTGATCTAGTATTATCGTGACGTAAAATCAGAATACGATTCACTAAAGCCGGGATTTTCATACAATTTTTTCAGCATTTCGTCTATTTCAGAGCAATATTTTCCAGTGTTAATGGTTTCACTGCGTTTCAAAAAGTTACAACGAATTAATCTAATTTTGAATTACAAAATTATTAACTATTGTCTTCGTTGGATGCAAAATTAGTTTGAGAAAATTTTTTCGCTCTTCAATTTTATCAAGCCATTAAGCTGATTGACGACGGTTATTATAGAGTATACATTTTTTATCGCACACTCGTTCAAAAAATGGTTCATTTTGATTGCGTAAAACTAGTGACGATGAAACTTTTAAATGACAATTATAAGGAGTAGTTCGAATAATTAGTTCCCTGTATTTTTTAAATAAGGACCTCAAGCCTAAATTAACAATTATTAAATATTTTTATTCAAAGTTTTTCAAAATTATAAAGTTACGGTTTTTTAACACAAGAAACCCGGCGCGCGTCAATTGACACATTTACATACTAAAACGTTAATATCTTTAAAACCGTATATAAAAATTTTTTTAAAAATTTGAGTTTTTTTATTTTATCAAGATTTAACTATATTTGAAGAATTTTATGAAATATCTTTCGTAGTTTTCATAAAAATGCATCACTACCTATAAACATGAAAGGCGTCAATTGATGTCATGAATATTTTTTTTAATAAACCTGTATAAATTTATTTAAAATTATATAAGATCGAACTTTAATTGCATTTTTTATTATTTTGTTTTAATATTAACAAAAAACTACAAATTTTAAATGTTTCGAACTCAATACAGAAATTGAGAGATTCCATCTGACCAATCTGATAATGACCATGACGATGATTTTGAAATCACATCTATTTCAAGTGCTTCAAGCCAGCCATAGGATCCATGAAGAGTAGAGATGGCACCAATGGCATTTTTTGTAGGCAGGTGTAGCAACTCGTGGAAAGAAAAAATTCCAAAATGTGAAGTACTTCAACCCGGGTCCGACGACATATTACTTAACGAGAATAAAAGAAGGAAGTCATATTTCAGCATTCCGATTATTTTTCAGTGAAGCAATGATGCGAAGTATTCTAAAATGTACAATTGCGGAAGCTCAAAGGGATAATAACACATTGGATAATTTATACAAATCAATTAGTCTTATTATTTCTAGAGGAGTAATTGGAGGAAGAAATTTACCAATAGCACATATGTGGGATAAATCTTGATAAATTTTCAGATATAATGAAAAACCTACGATTTGATCTCAAAAGTGAAAGGAGAAAGAATTTGGAAACAGATAAGTTTTGTTTAGTTTCTAACCTATGGAATTCATTTATAGAAAACTTTCAAAAAGCTTATACTCCTCATGAGAATATTACAATTGACGAGCAGTTATTAGCTTGTAAGGCTAGGTGTAAATTTATCCAATATATGTCAAACAAGCCTGATAAATTTGGATTAAAATTTTGGCTTGATATTGAAAACAAATATTTATGCAATAGCTTTCCATACCTAGGCAAAAATGAAACAAGATCACTAATTGATTCTTTACCCACTGATTTACTAAAATTAATGAATCCCTTTGCCAACCGATGATAAAACGTTAATTAATGTAAGTTAAATAAATGTTGGTAAATTTTTATAAAGTAAATAATTTAATGTTAAAAAGGTAAAGTCCATGTTTGAAAAGTTTGTTTAAGTAATCGGATTTAGTAAAAATATATTATTATTGCTTTGATCTTATATTTTTATAAAAATAACAACACAAGAATATAATTACAATATTTCTGATTATCGTTAAGTTAGTGAAATCAATTTATCGAGTTTTTATCTTTCCAACCACGCTAAATGATATGTAGCTGTTCCAACATTTACTCTCAAAATGTTGAACTTGGATTTCTTTCGACTAATACTTTTAAATATTCACTATTGATGACTGTAGTTGATCTACCACGTTCTTCATTGCACAGATTTGTGTCTCTCATAACTTGTAAAACTAATGGTGGAAGTTAAAATTCATTCAGACAAATAGATTTAAAATCTGAGTTATAATTATAAAATCATAATATCTTATAGGAAACATTACTTTTTAAACTTTTAAATAAGCTATAAAACATTCAAATTAATGACTACACAATTAAAAAAGTTTTAAATTATAAAAAAGACATTCTATATTGGATACCATACTATTTCAGATAGTCGAATGTGCCCACAAATTTAATTTTTCACCAGCAACAATGAAAAATATCTTTATCAAGATCATTATTTATTATTATTGAGTGAAAGAATGCAAGTATAGTCATGAGCCGGCTTTAGAATCAAGTATAAACAGAAAATTACAGAAGACTCATGATTTCAAAATCAAACTAACCATGTTGACAGTTGGACAATAGGGAATTACCATTTATAAAAATTGAACTGACATCGATGTAAAATCAATCGCACCATAGCCAGTAACTCATTGAAAATGTATTAGAATCTACTTTTTTATTGAAAAATCTCATAAAATCGACAACAGAATCTATTATGGTATATCCAAATTGTTACAAATTGTTCAGCCAGTCGGATAATCACCAATGTACTAATACAAAGCTTCATAAACGAAGGATAAATGATAAAAACACTGTAGATAAACTAGTCTTAAACCGGAAACCCAGAAATAATTTTAGATTATACCAGTTCTCTCTTTGTTTATGATGTTCTGCTTTATAATAGTAGAAGGGTGTTGTGAAATTTTCATCTGTCAAAGTAAAATTGTAATTCTTCATTTTTTGGAAATAATAACGTATTTTAAATACAATAGTAGCATAGAAGTACATATAAGATTTTATGAAAATACTTCAAAAACAATTTCAGTCTCCTGGTATAGTACTCAGACTTCCTGTACCATAAAAGAACAGTTGACAAAATAGAATTGTTTAACCGACTATTTAGAAATACAAAAGGTAAATGATTATTTTTCTGGTAATCTGATCACCAAATGTCCTTCATAACAGTTCATTACATACAAAATCAATTTATTAATTCAATGTACCAATCATTCTGCATAAAACACTCATGTACAGTCCCCGCCAAAAGTTTATGATCACCTTTATTTGGCTATGCAAAATGAGAAATGTAGATCTTGCTGCGTGATGTTGATTTGTTTTGTTGTTATAGTTGTTATATATTTTAATTTATGTTTGACCTA
>JBBMKC010193820.1:0-15033 GCA_037834085.1 Bipalium vagum | reverse complement strand
CGCACAAACGCAACCTTCAACCGTTAAGACCTGAGAGACATTTACGCTCCGACCTTTAACATCCTTTTTATCCATCACCTTAGGATCTTAACACATTTTTTAAAAATTAAAGTTTATAATAAAGATGATATTTGGTCAGCAGATTTAACTTTTATGCCTTCAGGCAAAGCTACGCGTGTCCCAGGAGAAAAAGATTATAAAATAATTCTAACAGTTATTGGTTTATATACTCGTTTTGCTTTTGCAGTTCCTTTGAAAAATAAAACTGGAATTTCAATAACAGATGCTTTTGATGAAATTTTTGGAAAACATCAAAGAATTCCTAAAAAACATTAATTAATAAAGGCACAGAGTTTTATAATAAAACATTTAAAACATTTTGCGATGAAAAATGAAATAGAATTTTATTCCACAGAAAGTAAGGAAAAGCTGTAGTCATTGAAAGATTCAATAGAACTCTAAAATATTTAATGTTTAAAAAATCTACAGAACAAAGGAAATCAAAAATGGTTACATCTTTTACCAAACTTAATTAATTTTTATAACAATAAAATTCTTAGTTCAATTGGAATTACTCCTAATAATGCTAGTAAAAATCCTGAAAAGTTAAAAATTAAAAATAGCGAAATTGATGAAGAAAATATAAACCTTCCAAAACTAAAACCAAAATATAATATTGGGGACAAAGTTTGTATTTTTAAATATAAAAATAAATTTGAAAAAGGATACACTGCAAAATGGACAAATGAAGTTTATTTTACAAATCCAATGGTATATGGAATAATTGATAAAAATTCAGACAGGATCCTTGGAAGATTCCATGACAATGAGCTACAGAAAAGTAGTTTTTAGAATAATTTTTCATCAAAAATATAAGGAAATTTAAAAGTTTTTGAAAATTTTTTTAAGAACTAATTTAAAAAAAAATTTTAATAACGTTTTCTTTTTGATTTTCACAGTTTATTACACAAATTCTAATGGAAATTGTAATTCTATTTGTGAAACTTATGATTGGAGAAATCGATTAATACTAGATTAATTGATTTTTTGTCTAGTTTATTATTTTAGAATATTTTTTGGAATATATTTTTGTAAACATGCCATATAATGAAACTCAGATTATGGAGAGGCTTTCAAAATGTGAAAGAAATTTAGAAATTTCTATGGAACAAATTGAACAATATACAAATTCAACATCTTTCATAATTAAAGATGATATTCAAAATATTTAAATATGCAAAGTATTAATATATCTTTTGCAATATCAGTTTGTGAAAATTCAAAAAATATAATAACAGAGTTAGAAAAAAGTAATTATTTTATTTTCTGTATTTTGTATTTTCATTAGATCTTTTTTATTTATGATTTCATGTTTAATATCATTTATTGTCATTATCTTTCCATCAACAAATGGTTTTTTAGGTAAGTTTTCATTTAAATTTAAAAGTAATGATGTATTTTTTGGTGGTTCTGTTTTTAGAATTATATCAAGTTGAGCTTTAATTACTTTTTTCATTTTGGAATCTTTATCATTGCTATTTTCTTTAGGTTTTATTTCACTTATTTTATCAGTAACTGGCTTATGAAATAAAGTTAAATCTTGTTTTTTTCCTCTTTCTTCTTTCAATTGATTTAATCGATTAATTTCAAATGTATTTTTTACAGATATTAATTTTTTAATTGTTCAATTCTTTTTTAAGATCATCATAATTTTTATTCGCATCCATTTTTTTTATAATAAAAATAAAAATATATATACAATTATATATAAAAGAAAATTTTGATCATTTTTTTTGATCGATTCGGTCAAAAACATACTTGAAACGAATCACAAAAAATAACAAAAGTAAATAAATTTCTTTTTACAAATTTATTAAATAAAAAATTGATTGAATATTTTAGTGTCACATTCATTCATTTAGATATAATTTCAAGAGATCACTATAGTTTTCCTCCAAATCGATTCGTTTTGGGTGCCATCACCAGTCTCACTGCCAACAAAATTCATCTTGTGGTTAACAGTTCGATGAACATAGATTTCATCTTTAGAAAGTTGAGAACGTAGGTTCTCCAATTTTTAATGGATTTTCAAGAAAAAATTTCACATTTCTTCCTCATTTCTGCACAGAAATTAATAACGACAGATTTTGAAGATGTCACATGGAGCCTGAGACAATGGTGCAAAGGTGTGCTTGTAATTTATCCTTGGCAACAGCAAGACATGATATCTGCCTAAATGCCATACATGACTCAATCATGTCTCCAAACATTATCGTCACTAAAAACAACACTTGCAAAGAGATCCCAAATTGTATCCTGACTCATTCGCTTATCTACACGGCAATATCCCTGAGGTCATAAAGGGATATAGCAGAGGGGTTTTTTGTACATGTGGTTTTTTCGCAATAATTAGGGACTGGTGTGTTAAGGGAGTTGTGAATTCTCCATTCTAGACTCAGATAAGTCTTGATTTTCCTTTTATGTATGATGAGTATGTTTTGTATTCTGTGCTGCTCAAGATGGTGAAAAAGAGAGAAATAAACCAAGTGAAAGAAATATATATAATCAAAATGAAATATGAAAAAAATGGTACAAAAGTGTTACTTTTTTAATGGTACTTTGAATTTTTCAAAAAATGATTTTCTTCTAAAAGAAAAATATCTATTGTAATCTATGCAATTTTTCTTTTAGCCGTGTCATAAAACACAATTAGTAATAATGGTAGTAATAACAGACTGGTTTTCTTTAAAACATAATTGCATAGGATGGAATACGCATCATGATGCTGCTCATTGATTTAATATTCATTTCTTTAATATCAACATGAAAAATTTGAGATCGGTCAAAAAAAATGATCCAAATGAAAACACAAAATCGAGGTTTCACTTCTTGCAGCTTTGCTGCGTATTCTATCTCTAAAAAATTGAGACGAAGAGAAGAAAATTTCTTGATGAGAAGAAAAATTAATATTAAAGCTTTGCTTTCCGAGAGCTTCGCTCTTTTCAAGTTCCGAATAAATATAATATAAGTATTAGAATTTATTTCAAGACAGGAAACAATTTGTATCTTCAGGTTTTTTTTTCTTGATCAGCATGGATCATATGAGAAGGCAATATTATTGGATAAATATATTATTTTTGCCAACATAGCAAATGGACCGAAAGAAAAACAATGGAGTCAAAGAGAAATAATAAACATTAAGAACCAGTGATAAAAATTGCTGGAAGACCGCAAGAGAAAAAACAAATATTGGAAACTCCCGCGATAATTAAAAACAGTCAAAACTAATTTTGATTGATCATTAAATTTGTTCTTTCAATGATTCGTTAATTGTTTATACATTCATTTTGACCCGCATATCAAACCAACTAATATTGATTTTAAAATGGATTCAAATCAGATTAAACAGTCCATGAGTTCTTTTTAACAATAATATATTTGTAATAACAGAAGAATATTGTCAATGTGTACTTTTATTAATTGTGTATATATTAATAATGTTTACTTGAATTAAATACCAAGATTTTATTTAAAAATAAAGCACAAAAAATTGCCAATGGCAAATTTAATTTTAACTCATTATGATTATTTTTATCCGTATTTGATAGGCTAAGTTTTGAGGTGTATTACTACTATTTCATATTTATTACAATTATTAAGACAATTATTAATGACAATTATTATCACACTTGGATTTCTTAAAATAAGCCTAATGGCCTCAATCCTTAATTTATTTTTCATGACGCCTCAACAAGTTGAAAACTCAATTTCTTTTTAACCACGACCAAAAATAAATATTTCAAGAGCCAAAGGAAAAATATGTATAAAAAAAGATAGATAAATCGATTTTTTTTCATATACACAAGTAAAAAGACGATAAATGCAGAACAGAAGAATTGATCGGCGATTTTCCTTTTCGGTCATCACACTCATTTGATTCGCATGAGCAGTTTTCTCTGAAACTTAGGCTGAATCTCGCCCCGTCGGATCATGAAGTGCAAAACTTTGCCGATAGCCCTCTCCGGAAATCCCTGAAAGATAAATTTATACAAAATATCGATATCAATGATCATGTAACACGAACGAACGAACCTGTTTCACAAAGTCCTGGACTATTGTCTGCTCTGAGACCTGACTGCCTATGACAAAGCGCTTCTTTACCAGGTTCTCGAGTTTCACAATCAACTCATGCTCTTCGTTGGTCGCCAGCCCTTCCACGCCCTCCAGGTTGCCCGTGAGCGCCGCGTCCATTGTCGAGACCTGGAACAGCCGAATGGCTTCCTCGACATCACTCTCCGTTACAAAGGTCGCCAAGCGCATCTTGGCCAGAGCCTCTGAAATCCGGATCAATGCTTCCAGTTGCCTGGCAATGCAAGAGATGAACACAGATTAAGATCAAAACAAAACCAAATCTCACCGCATTGTGATTGGAATCGAAGTATTCTTCCCACTCTCTTTCTCGTACTTGGATGCACCCGATCTCATCAACACATATTGATTAACAATCCTTTCTCTGGCAGCGTCCGTCAGACGCGGTCCGCATCGCTCTCGGCAGAACGCGATGTACTTTTTCAATTTCATCATCGGAATCACACCAGTTTCAGGATCCAAATCGGCCAAACTAAACACACAGCATTAAAAGAAGAACAAACCAGTCGATCGATAATAATTATTATTGCTTTATCATTTTTATTATGTAATACGAGACAATATAGATTAAAATGTTAAAAAAGATCAATTTTCACTCGTTTTTTCGAATCATGATCAATCGATCGTAAGAAACAGAAAGAAGAGGGGGATGAAAATAAAACAACAATAAAGAAGCATTACTTGACGTTCTCATTGATTTCTTCAACCTGACCTTCGCCGATGTGTACGGCCATTACGTGCTTGACAATCCTCAAATCCCGGTCCTCGTCGTGGGTGTCCTTGACAACGAAAATCATGTCGAACCGCGACATGATGGTTGGCATAAAATCGATGTTCTCCTCACCCTTGGACTCGTCCCAATGACCGAAAACACTATTAGCGGCTGCCAGCACTGAGCATCGACTGTTGAGCATGGTAGTGATGCCGGCCTTGGCGATCGATATCGTCTGCTGTTCCATGGCCTCATGGATCGCGACGCGGTCGTCCTCCCTCATCTTGTCAAACTCGTCGATGCAGACGACACCACCATCGGCAAGTACCATCGCGCCGCCTTCCATTACAAAGTTGCGCTGAAACAAAATCGGCCAATCAATTACAGTCCTGTACATGTTTCCATTCACCACCATCACTTACTGTTGCTGGATCCCGGATTACCGAAGCAGTCAACCCAGCCGCCGAGCTTCCCTTGCCCGATGTGTACACGGCAATGGGCGAGCACTGCTCAACGAATTTGAGCAGCTGTGACTTGGCCGTGCCAGGATCACCCAACATCATCATGTTAATGTCCCCGCGCACGCACAACCCATCGGGCATCCGCTTCCGTGACCCACCGAACAACAGGCACGCGATTGCCTTCTTGATATCCATGCTGCCAAAAATCGATGGAGCGATCGATCGCGCTATCGCCTCGTACACACCACCCGCTCGGTTCGCGAACTTTCGGAACTCTTTCTCCTCCTCGTCCGTCACGCCCAGAACGCTGATGCCACTGCGCGTCGACCCCGTGTTCTCCAGCTCCATATTCACGACGCGAATGTAGACCTGTCTCACTCCGTCATTCGTTTTGGTCTACACGGTCGATAATAAATAATAATAATCATTAACGATGCCACACCGATGCTTCCTGCTGCACAATGGACATGACTCCGACCACAGTCACCCGGTTCCCGGGTACGGCTTTCTCACACAGATATCGGTCCACAAATAGTTGCAAATGTCGCGGCATCTCGCCATGAGGCACATTCTCCGGAGCCTCCTGCAGCTTCAGAATTTGGTAATCGATACATTTGCACTTCTCCGGCACGATGAAGTACGGATCCACCGGACACTGTTGAGTTGCCGCTCTGCCTGCCCCGACACGAGCGCTGCTGACCGTGGCTGTGCACTTCCTCGGCAACATGTACCCGCTCAGACCCGGTTTGACGGGCACATTGGGCAGGAACTGCTGACACCCCTTGCACTGGAGCGTCATAGAAGTCGCCTGAAATCATTAAGAACAATACAGCCACGAACCAAAATCGATCACCTTCGCTCTGATTCCAGAGGTCGAGATAACGATTCCACCGATTTTGATCAGCTTGGAAATCTGGTCCGACTTTATTTCCCTTAGTCGCCTTGGATGTCCGTCCCAGTTCAACATCACCTGAATGTCTGGCACTTTCTCCGCTCTTTCCGGTCTCGGTTTCGTCATCTCTTCTGCCACTTCATTGACGACTGATTCTAGCTGGAAGAAAAACATTTCATTACTCTGTGATCAATCAACAACGTTCTGTATTATTTACAATGGGCAAAAATTCGTTTGGGTTTTCGATCAGCTTGTTTACCAGGTTTACATCAAACTTCATTAAATCCTTCATTTCCACTTTTAGGAAGTAATTCTCTACATCACAATTCTCTTTGAGAATATCCCTGCAGAAATTAATTTTATTTCACATTTTCCTCTGAAAAACAAATACCTACCGATAAATACAATTGAATCCACTGTATTTGAACGACTTTATAAACTCCTTGAATTTTGAATGCGCCAAAGCATATTCAGAACTATATTCCGATTGTAAGTCCTGAGTATTAAAACCCCCAGAGAAATATACACCACCCTCATCAAATCCAGCCATATTTTACTCTAGAAATTTAATTTAATCAAAAATTCTGGATAATTAAACAAAATTCACTAAAACAATCTTTAAAAAGTTTAAATATATTTGGTAAAAGGAAGATTAAAATCCTTTTTAAAGTCTATTTGAATTTATCTAAATAATATTTTATTAACTAAATTTTTCTATTAATTTAAAAAAAGAAAATAAACTGATAATTTTGCAAAATTGTTTATAATTAATTTAATTAATCTCGTACATTAATTATTATCTTGAATTTGGTCTTTTTTATATTTTGTTGAAATATTTTTATGAACAGTACCAACAATTTTATGTTTATTAAATTACTGAAATTATTATTGGTATCCAGAATTAGGTTAACATGCCAAAGTTTTAGAAAAGCGTGAATGTTTACCAGAAAGTATTCAATTTTATTTCTATTCGCAGTACCAACGATTTTTTGTCTTATCTGAGGACGGATTTAACTTTGAATTAAACCTAACAGTTTTCTAATTGTTTAAGGTAACCAATGACATAATAATGAGAGTGTCGTAGAAAATTGAAAATTATTTTATAAATCGATTTTCAAAGATTTCATTTGTATTGGTAAATATATTGTTCAATATTTAGGTTATCAAATTTAACCTGACTCCAAAATCTTAGGTGGTGCAAATCAAAACAATCAGTAAAGCAACACTTGTCTTTATACCACACCAAAACAAAATACAATACACTGAAATTCAAAAGGATAATGCACAAGTTTGGGATCACAATAAATGTCTGTAATGTTCCGCAACCCTTACACTATCAACTCCAAACACAAATATATATAATGTTTAATCAATATTATTTAGCCGTTAGAAGGAAGTATGTATTTTATAGAGACTCTTCGGCTAATAATAATATTGCTGTATAGCAATTTTTATTTAAATAATATTCATTCTATTTTCATTTTTTATTTGTTATACGGAGCACCGCGGTCCAATCCAGATATTAACACAATCAATGCTTTAAATATAAATCAAATCAGCGTTTATAATAATAATATTATTATTATTATTATTGTAGTAAACAAAAAATGTTTATTCATGATATAATACACTAGAATTTTTTTGAATATTTATTAAAATAATTTAAAATAATTTTATTAAAATAATTTTTGAAGTCCGTGTTGTTTATTATAACTCAATTGAAAGAAGATTTAACTGTTGAGCACACCGAAAATGTTAATGTCATTACTAGAAAGCAGGAAAAGAAGATACTATTAAATGCTTTGCCAAATAAGGCACAAGAATCTTTGTTTTTCAAAATTTCTAAATTCGATGGGCAGGGCATCCAAGAGACCTAGAGATGGCTGAGGAAATTGAAGAGTGATTGCAAATCAATGAACTTTACTTGATCAGTGTTTTTGACCTGATACTGACAGATGAAGCCTTTATTTTGTGGAAAAATTTTAAATCGGAAGATTCGACATTTTCCGATGCTAAACAATGGTTTCTACATTTACCGTCAAGAAATCGTTCACAGATCTCATTATGTAGTTGGCAGAGGTAAAACAGAAAGAAGATGAGAGATTTGCAACCTTCGAGATTGGGACATGGGAACTACTGAACAGTGTATTAGACTCTGGTTTGACCAGAGACGAAATGATCAATGACCTCTTAACAAAGAAAGCTAAAAGCGGGAGATTAAAAGAAGTATTAATTTCGAGGCCAAATATTGATACAACAAAAATTAGAAGTGTGATGAAGCTATACGAGACCCGGGAACAGCAAATGTCGTCATTCTATTCCATTCGCAAAAAAGATTATGTGGAAGTCACAAGAAAGGAATCAACATTACTTTCTTTAGTACGTTTACAAATTCTTCATTTGCATTTTCAAGTTAACTTTTTCATTTTAAACAGTGTAAAATTAATTGACCCTAGAATTAAATCAAACAAACAATTCGATTTTGTCACACTGAAATTTGGAAGCACAGCTGGAGTCTAACTGATCTACAAGCATGATTTGTGAGACTTATCATCAAAGGTTCCTTCCTTGGTAGCATTTCATTTTAATGTCCTTCTAATTAACGTAAATAAGAAACTTTTTGTCATTGGGACCATTATTGTTTGACGTCTTTTCATTTATTAATGAAAGAAATAATCATTTTTCTACAACAGAAATTGTTGATATTAAATTCCGATACCTTTCCAAAACGCCTTTGGAAAATAAATTAAAGATGAAATTGCTGTATAACAATTTTTATTTAAATAATATTCATTCTATTTTTATTTTTTATATTTTATATAAAAACTTCTGACTCTTCTTTGTTTTAAATTTTCTGTTCCTTTATTTAATAATAATTTTCATTTAGAAAATCAACATCACATATTGAAGTCATTATTAATGGAGTAAGCGTCTATTTCGGTACAATTAATTGTGGGGTTGGCCAAATGCGCAAAACCTCATTGTTATAATAATCTTAATAATAATAATAATATTATTATAATTATAATTATAATTATTAATTAAAAGTTTTTAAAGAAATTTTTTTAAAAGCAATAAATCATATCTTGCCGTCGAGATTTTGATATATTTCTCTAATGGGATTATAATTTTCTAATGGAGATGCGTCCTATGGTGGGGACTGAATTTTGAGGCATTGAATTTTAATTAAAAACTCTTTTGTTTAACTTTGTCTGAGGGTAAAGATAAATTTAGAAACAAAGGGCTATTGATGGAAATAGCCGTCTCGAAGTGTAGGTATTGGTGATCGTAGACCAATCTCTACGACTATATATAGAGACGGTTATTGTCAGAAATTTCCCAGAAAACACAGCTTTTCTTTCAAGAAGACAATTTTTCAAAAGGGAACGAGACTTTCAAAGAGGAATAATTTTCAAAAAAGAACTATCCAAAGAGAATAGAAGATTTTCAAGGAGAAAAATCGGATTACAGTAATTATTATTCATTCCGTTGGAATACTGATGCAACAGAATTTATCAAGGGGACCCACTGATTTTGCAAATTCCTAGATCACCGCGAGGACCCCTTGTCATTCCTAGTAAGATCGTTACATTTTAAAAATTATATTTCTTTTTTCTTCTGTGATCATCTCTTGTGATTTTTTTTAAAATTATTTAATCAATTTTTTTTGATTATCTTTTAGCAGGGCGATAGAAACGATATTGATTTCATTTATCTTGTGTTTGTTATTCGACATTGGGACTATTTTGTTTTTGCTTTGGGTGATTATCAGACATTTGAGCGAATTTGTTGTTATGACGAGAGTGTCAGACTGTTGCTACATTTTAATGAAGTTTTATCGTGATAGTTTTGTATCAATTTTTGGGTGTGGATAAAATATTATTGTGGGGGTTTTGATTAAAATATGGTGTAAATTTATGCAGCTACAAGAGTAAAACGAACACAACATCGTATAGTGAAAAGTTGTTGATTTGCGAGTGAAAGTTACTTTGATAGGGTATAACAGTAACATAATGAAGAAATAGTATGTTGAAATGTATGGAATTTTTATGTTGAAAAATAAACTTTTTTGTCTATATATAGTTTTCATGGGTTTGTGAACATTTTTCGAAAAGATTGTCAAAAACTGAAATATTATGACTAATAATATTTAATGAATCTGTCTTCAGGGTCCCAAAATACAAATTAGTTATAAAACTTCATTAAATAGTCACTGGTCTAAATGAAATCAATTGTGAAATGTGACTGAGATCGTTATCAGATCAAAATATATTTATGGGCTTTAATGTATACTTTCTGCACTGTGAATAAAAAAATAAACCGAAAACGCTCACTATAATTCATATTTCTCTTTACGGTGCACGCGGTCCACACCATTAACACAATCAATATTTGAAATATAAATCAAATCAGCGTCCATTATAATGATAACAAAATAATTGTAATAAACAAAAATTTTTATTCATGACAACTAAAACCAAAAATCAATATTCTAATGGAAAATAAATACTGTGCGAAAGAAATCAATTAATTTATGTACAATTTACATATTTGAAACAAAATAACCAAAACCGTTCTTCAATGGACTTGGAGATGGCGAAATCTCCTTCTGAAAACCATGTTCCCAAGTCTATATTTCTTTTTATTTACAAAAGAGAACATTTTCATCAAACAATGAGATACAAATCAACGGAAAACCGAGTTCAAAGTTCAAAAGAATAAACAGTTCTTTTGAGGGGTAAGATCAACAAAAATATAAAAAATCCTTTTCTGGAGAGGACAAGTAAAATCGATAACAATAATAATTTTATAACTTTAATAATATTTGATAATAACAATAATAATAATGATAATAAAAGTTATCGATAATGATAATAAAAAATCATAAAAAATCAAAGTTGAATAACAATAATAATATAATTAAGCCACAATAACATAATCAATACTAAAATCAAATTTATTGTACAAAGTCAATCAATCAAAATATATACATATTCAACATAAATAATGGTTAAAATCAAAAGTTGGAGGATTAATTGAAAGAGGGTAGTTTGAGGAAAGAGTGCGTGGGTCCTAGCACAATCTTTCCCGCACTCTCTCTCTCCAAACACAGATTGTGATGGTATGCAACAGAAACCACATTAGGATTCATCGTCAGATGAAAGGGAGAAAATCAATAGAATATTATGTCATCATTAGCGGCACTGGAATCTTGTTTCTGAGCCATGGCGGCTTTTTGATTCATTTTGAACTGCATCATGTTCTTTCGCTTTTCGGCAATGCTCGCCTTGATTTGAGCAGATTTTCCTCCATCACCACTGTTGTTGGCAGCGACCGAGGTCTTCTTTTTCGTTGTGGTCGTTGCTGATGATTTTCGGGTCTGAGCTCCTCCGGTAACACTCGTTGATTTGAAAGCATTTGTGGTGGTCACTGGTTTCTGATCCAGACATTCGACCATCTTCCAATCATTCTCGCGAATTTTCTCTACCAAAACAAAATTTCGATTTATATCTTCGATTTGGCCATAAACCATGTCCCAAAACCCGTTGAGGTCCGATGACAAAGTTGGCAATTCATTTTCTTCAATAATTCCCCGAATGTTCTTTTCACAGAGACCCTTGAATTGTAACATTTTCTCGCTCAATAACAATTTCGCTTTTCCAATAGACACCATAAATTGGCCCATTACTGCACAAGGAAAAAAAAGAAAAAAGTCAATAATAATGATAATTAAAAGAAAATAGTAAAGAAATAATTATAGGAAATGATATTTCTTTTAATAAAATAAATTCTTTTCTAAAGAGATTTTTACTTTTATTATATCAGTAACGTTAAAAATAATTTTATTACTTATTTTGTCTGCAATTATAACGAGGAAGTATCCAAAAAATAGAATTGAATTTTTTATTTATCCATATTATTTAAATTAAAGTTTATTGATTTCATTTAATTATAAAACACAATTATTGATTATATTAAATTTGTATTATCTTATAGGAAATATTTAAAATGAAATACTTATTAATATTAAATGTGTCATTATCATTATCATTTTCATTATTATTATTATTCATTTAAACATTTTAATACATGATTTTAAAATAAAAAATTGCCAAGGTCTGATAGACTCCTTCCAACTATAAAGGGAATATGATAGTAATCAAAACTTTCAGACATTAATGAAATTAGACTATGGAAATTTTTAATTTTAAAACGATAACAACCATGTAAGGTTTCAATTAATAAAGCAATTATAATAATAATAATTTATAATTCAAGTAAAATTAATAACAATTAAATTCTACTGTAAAATATGATAATTATGAATTTTAATCAAATCGATAATTAAATAATTACATTTTATAATAAAATTAAATCAATAAATATGAAAAAAAATTGAATCAAAAATTATATTTTCTTGAATATTTCGATTTGTGAGGGTAGGAAAAAAAATTAAAATCTATATTAATAATGAAATTAAAAATCATTAAAGTAATAATCAAAGATATTGGCTGATTGAAAAATAAAACAAACAAATCGGCAAACCTTCATCATCAAGATCTTGTCCGTGATCATCAATATATTTCTGAACCAAATCGATTTTTGTTTGGATTTCCTTTTCATTTTTATAAACCAAACTCAAAAAATAGTGACCGTCCTCGACTATTTCACCGGACTTCCGCTGTTCTAGCTGTTGATTCTGTTGGTTTGGCTGATGATCGATAAGACCGTTTTCGTTTATTTCCACACACGATGATAAATTCAATGATTTTCTTTCGTCGTCTTTATTGATTTCCAATGTGTCGTAATTCAAATTTAACTTCCCGGGTTGATAAATCGATAAGCTAGACAATTCAATGTCTTTATTTGGGGTAAATTGATCAGTTCCCGGCTTGCTTCGGGGACTATTTTGTGACACCATCAACATTATTAATGATGATCGAGTGGCAGCCATATTTTGACTGGGTTCCTAGGTTGTTTAATTGATTAAAGAATTACAGAAATAATTTAACTCCAAGTTCTTTGATGGATCAGTTGATAAATATTTTACAAAGGAGAAAGAGTTAAAGAAAGATTCCAACGATAATTAAATCGGTTCTCAGATATTTAGAGGAGAAAAACACCAAAAGAGATTTCTAGCTGTTTTATCATTTGAGTTCTGACATGTCTCTATAAAATTAAAGAAAGGATGTAGGATAAAGACAGTGTTTCAAGATGGTCTAAGAAATCATAACAGTAAAAAAATAAAGGTGAAAAAGATGAAAAAAAAAGTTCAAACCGATATAAAAGTAAAGAAAGATTGCAGACAGTCTCTTGTTTTCTGGATATGGAAAAAGAAGAGGTATTTTTGTGATATTATGCTTGGTGTGCAAATGAGTACATTTTATATGAAATATTCTCTTAATGTATTCAAACCAATTTAGTTCATTTCTCATCTTACTGAAGGAAAATATACGAAGGAAAAGTAACACGAAAAGGCGTTCGGATTACATTATCAGTAAAATGAACACAAAATCTTATATTCCCAAAAATTAAATAGAAAAATATAAAATTTCAAGTTTCCTCACAAAGAATACAGAGAGATAATGGACGATGATTTTTTTATTTATTATTAGCAGATAAATAAAAATAATATTATAAATAAATATCTATAAGTAATAAAATATTCAGAGTAATAAATGTGACATTAAAATATAATAAATGATGACAGTAAAAATGAAAACAACGATACGAGTGTTTGTATTATTTGTGTTTGAGATATTATAATAAATTATAAAAATAGCGGAATGAAAAAATAATCTATAAAATAATGTCAGAGTAAAATAAAAAATTCTACGGAGACAACAAAAAAGAGAAAAATAGTAGTAATAATAAATTAATAAACTGTGATAAAATAAAAATAAAAATGATTAAAATATTACCAAAAATTTAAAAATGAGATAAAAAAAGAAAAGGAAAATAAATGATTATAAATTCCAGACAGACAATGAATATTTATTGTTATAATATTTATAGGATTGAGAAGTTCGAACTAAAAAAAATTGTGATAATAAATGTTAAGGAAAAATCGATTTTGATAATTTATTAGACAAAATAAAAAATGAAATCCAAATTAATTAGAGGTAAATTATAATTTTTTGATTCGAAAATCGATTCCAGAATGGAAGCATAAAAAGGATAATAATAATAAATAATATTGAAATAGTAATTAATTATTGTATAAAAACAAATAATTATCAGCTTTTATTTTAAATAATTGAGTCTCAAAAGTGAAAATGGAGACAGAATTGCCTTTATGAATCATAGAAAATTATTATTCACAGACAAAACATTTATAGACATTATTTCTAAAAATAAATTTAATCGACAATTCTCATTGGTCAGCAGAAATAATACAAAAATATTAATCTTTTCAATATTTAAATTGTAATAATTATAATTAATTTTATAAAATTAATGGAATGAAAAAATTTTTTAAAAATTCAATATTTGTTGGTATTTTAATTTAAAATAAACAACAATAAACAAAAGTAATAAATAATAAAGCATAATACATTAATAAAAAATACTTTATTTTTAATGTTTCATAATAAAATTTATTTTAATGTTTAATAATTATAAATAATAAAACAAATTTTCCATTAATTTATTAGGGTGAACCATAAGTTTTTTCGTTTTTTATTGACAACTTAAAAACAACGTTAAACAAAAACAAAAATATAGGGTGTCTCAAAAATCACACAAGATTTGAATTAAATAAAAAACCTTTTTATTTCTTAAAATTAATTAATTTTTTAATTTAATTGCAAAGTATACAT
>JBBMKC010193809.1:0-15034 GCA_037834085.1 Bipalium vagum | reverse complement strand
CTGGTAGAATATAAATATTTGCACAAATTTTATTTTATGTAATTAAAATATTGTTTGACAATTAAATTTTATCAAATTTTTTGTTGGTTGCAATCCATTACATCAGTACTACATATAAATACTGTGTTTACTTCATAAGTTTCTTTATCTTTTCTAAATCTATGTTTTATTATGATAAAGGTGATCGTACGAATACTTTTTGCAGGTAATGTAAATGATAAGAAAAGCTTGATTAATTATAATTTGCACTCTATAAAACATATATCTATTATTTTTCTTAATCGAAAAATATATAATAATATTTAATTTATTTTATATAGTAGAATCTTGTTTACATCTCTATATGAAGGAAGAACAAAGACTGAAATGCTAAATGAACAATTATCATATATTTTTTATACAATATTTTATTCTCTAAAATGGATGATATAGTGGAAAATGACTTGAAAAAGTGACTTCTACGAAATCATTTTTTAAGTGGATATATTAAAATAAAATAATATCATGTAATAAAATAAAATATTTAATGTAATTCATCCTAACCTTCATGTATTATAGGTAATCAATACTAAAACCCATTAAAGCAGTCTGATCAAAAGCCATGTGAAACCTTATATTATATTAAACAAGTTTTTATAGCATGTTTGATTAATGAATCTCATGATCTGATTGTTTCTGCTGTGGATAATTCTTCCAGCACAAAGAATTTTATGATACCTCGATATTCAATCTTTTTATATTTTACAATTAATTTCCCCGCAAAATTAAATTAAAATACGTAATTTAAACAAATGACTTTACTTATAAAAATGATATTTTACTATTTTAGTATTAAAGGTGAAATATTAAGGTGGCTTAATTACTTTACTTTGTTAAATTAACCCTGTGGTTTTCAAACGTTTTCAAATATCCTTTGTAGTGCACTGAAAAAATGAGGTCAGCAAAAATAATCCCACTCTGTTGAAAAAAAAATCATTAGAAAATTCCACAACTTTTCCCCTGACACAGACATTAGCAATTATTGCCTTTATTATTAAAATGGTATCTTATAAGGCAATGCTGAAATATTCCATATTAATAACAATTTCCAACAGGAAATTGTATTTACACAATGTAGACTTTCTCCAAAGACAGTCGTGAAGCTGGAAGCTTCAATAAATAATTTCACTGAAATTGTGGTATTATCCTTTCAACTCTGATAATTTTTCTCCAAGTCTGCGTATGGGAGAAAAGGGAATATTTCGCTAATTTTCACCGATACTCTGAAACATTCCCCATTTATACTCTTCTATGAATATTAAACAAATAAATAAATGTCAAATATTAAATATTTCTATTTTCTGTCAACATTTTTACTATTTGCAGACATTAAAATTATTATTATCATTATTATTAAACATTTAATTTATTTTCCAATATTGAAATAATTGGGAAATGTAATTAATTTTATAAAATGACACTTTTGATTATGGTACTGACGTATTTTTAATATTTATATATTAATGAATATTTAATAAATATTTTTTTAAGATCAAAGGATAATTTCAGTTTGGTATAAATGGAGAAAAATATCGACTATATTTTCAATGACATATGTGCTTAAATATATATAAATATAACTAAATAAATAAATAAATATATATTAAAAAATTAAAAAATAATTTTTTTTATTATATATAATTATTAATAAATAAATAAATAAATATATTTAAAAAAACAAAATAATATTTATATTATATTATATATATATATATGTATATTCTGAAAAAACCAATAAATAAATAATGTTTAGTTATCATATATAATCATAAATAAATATATAATTAAATAATTTCTGTATTAAATATAATTCTGCTAAATTATCAAATTGTTAATTATGGAAATAATATAAAAAAAATTATCACTTGTGTAAATAAGGAATTTTGTAACGAAATTTCACTTGTGTTCTTTCACCAGTTTCGGAAAGGATATAACGAAATAGAATTCTTTTATTTTAATAAGTGTTACTTATTAGCAGAGAATCCCCATAATAATAATCAAATAATCATCTCGGGATTTCTTTTCTTTGTTAGAGCCATTTTCCATTTGATTAAATGATCAGTCTGTGATTTTTTCCCAATTAATAGACAATAATCAAGTATTATTTCTTATGATATTTTTTCTCACATATTTTGCGCTCTTTTCAAATATATTTAAGTGATTTATATAAATTATTTACTTATTGTTAAAATGTTGTGAATGCCTTTCAGAATAAAATAAAACATTGAAATATTTCATAAAATATTATTTATTATTTATGTATAATATACTTAACAATAATAAATAAGAAGGGTTTTGGTGACCGAATATCTTATATATAACCGTACATTTAAAAAAATTAAGAAAATTGCTATATACTACTGATTTCAATTGACTTGAGATTAATAGTTATTATGTTGTCTCATAAGTGTTAACCGAAAAGATGTATAGAATAAAAATTTATTTTTTAAAAATACAAGAATATCTTATTTGGTAATATAATGCTCATCGTTATCAATAATCTCTGTCCAACGTTCAGGCAAAAGTTCAATACCATACATGAAGAACGTCTGGTCCTTTCCGACGAAATTGCAGAGATGGAAATTTCGACTGCATATTTGCTTTTTAATTGTAGTGGTGTAATGAACAGAAAGATAATAATATGTTGGAGTCATCTCTGGACTATATTTTGGATGAGGAAAAAGGTCTCTGCCAAATTCTTTTGGCTTATCTCTGGTCATTTTTCATGTGTGTGGTTCTGCATTATTTTGTTGAAGAATAACGCCTCGTGGATTGAGCAGAGATGGTCTGGTAAGTTTCAGTTTATCATGTAGTTCACTTAATTGTCGACAATATACCTCACTAGTGATAGTTTGACCCATATTCAGGAGCTCCATATATATTATTTCCTTTATATCCCACCACACACAGAGGACTTTTTTCGGATGAAAACCCGGTTTAGCCGTTAAGATTTGTTCTTCACAAGAACCTAACCAATGGTTTTTACGCCCAGCAATGACATATAAAACCCATTTTTAATCACAGGATAAAACTCCTTCCAGAAATGGGTCTAGATCATGGCGAGTGAGCAAAGACGTGCAAATTGTCACCGATTCTAAACTTGATGTTCATCTAGAGCAGGTGGAATACATAATCCGCATTTAGAAACTTTTCCCATTTAAATTAAATGGAGATTAACACTTATATACCTATATACACTTGTATACCGATATCTATACAATTGAATAAAGTTTTGTAATCATATCTAATTTTTAATAAAAAAATTTTTAAATAGAATTTCAAAATTTTTGCAATATTTTTACAAAGTAATTACATTTGTTTGAATTATTTTTCTGAACTTTTGCATTTTTTGGTTGTTTTAATAATGAATCTTAATAAATGATGTAAGAATACATTAATTATATATATAGAAGCACCTTTAAATAATGCGCTTATAAATTATTTCAATTAATGTGGATAAACCATACTAAATAATACTATATGAAAAATCGTGAAGACTTATGAGACGACCTAATATAATGTTTATTTAAATTTATTATTTTATATTATCATTATATATTTTGGATTTTAATACATTTTTTAAAAACTAAAAGTATTAGGATGATGCAACAGTTCGTGCTCAAAGAAATTCTATAGGGAAATTTCACATTCCAAATAGTGTTTTCCTGTTATTTTCAAGAGTTGATAGCAGCGTAATTTTATGTTTAAAATGTATAATTTTATTTAAGTAGCAATTTATCATTTGTTTAAATATTAAAATATTGACTAAGCTTTTGAATTTCAATAAATATTTTTTTCAAATCTTGTTATTAAGATGAGTTCTACAAATTTGCGCCACTATTGGAGGCTTGAGCACTAGGGATACTTGCAAGGAGATATTCAAGTTTGAAGGTGAAGAAATTGTTGCTAAGAGGACTGCTAAACAGTGATTCCATAATGGAGATTTGAACCTTGAAGACGTGTTCAAGAGTGTACATAAAACAGCTGTCTTGAGATATTTACAACATCTCGATTTTTTCATAAAGAAACCACAAGATTTACACTGACAGAGTTTATATGTGAAAAAAACCGCTTGAAAACCGGCTAGATGATCGCTTTTGAATGCTTATTATCACATCAAATGAAAAGTGAATATACATATTAGGCATATGTTTATGGAAATCTAACTTGTCACTGGTCACTCGATTTGTGACTGGTCCCAACAATATTGCTTGACAATATTATTAAATTAATTGGTTTCTTTTTCTTTTGGTCTTCAGTGAAGAATTTTTATATTAGTGTCTTTCGTTTAATTTTGCTTCTTCAATGTCCTAGAAAATAAAAAAAATATAAATTGGTTAAATTAAACTTTTACTTATTTTATTATAAATAAATAAAGATTGATAAAATGATAAATAAGAATAAATAAAAAACCAACTGTCCTGGAATTAAATTAAAGGGATATCAGAGAGAAATTTGTTAAGAAAAACGTGATGTGAATATAAAGAAATTTAAGATTAAATTATTTTTCTCTTGTTCCTCAAAAATTATTTCTCCACAAAACTATTTCATTTTGGTAGAAGATTTAAAAGGCTTATGATTTTTTATTTATTTTTATTTTATATATAATAATATGTATCACTTAATCTAACATAATTTCGCTGCACGAATTCAATCTTTATCGTTGAGATACTCTTCTGGAAAACAGGATAATTCTACCGAGCTCTAAGTCTTCATTGATTTGCTTTATCAATCTTTTCTGAAAATAAATAATATTTCTATAAAGACTATTATTGTGATATGCTGAGAATTCCATGAAAAATCTGAATGTAGTAAATGTGACTGACTTAAAATGATTGCAAAATAAAATAATTTAAAAAGAAAATAATGCAAGAGGTTGATTAAAACAATTTTTATATAAATTTCATCATTTTGGAGATATTTAATATTAATATACAATATTTTTTGGATTGGAACATTATTAATGGTTCTGCATCTTGGGAATCAAAATGTGATTATAATTAGATGTTGTAATGATTTGAACAATTTGTTACGGAAGTACGACAACAAGTGTTATTCTAAAAGTAATGGATAGAAAAACATGGTACTCTCCTGATATAAAGGCCCTCGTTATAAAGGACAATAAATTTATGAAATCTTCATTTTTGTTCAAAATTGTTTAAATAATTGTAAATCACAACAACAATAATAAATAATAATAAGATTAAGCGAATCGCATTAAATAACCAAGGAAAATCTAAAATTCGTCAACAAAAGCACAAGAAAGCCAATTTGAAAGAGGTTGCAAAGCATTTTTCAAATATTTTTGGTAAAGCAGTCAATTATCAAACTGTTTTAAAGGTTTCTAAAAGTGAATTGTTAAATCAACGAATAATTTATCTTCAGATGATGAGGAATCTGTCAATGAACTAGTGCATATTCCAAGTAAAAAAGAAGTTGTTGATTATCTTAATAATATTAGAGATTTCTTTGTTCAAATAATGTATCAGCTGATGACAATCTCGTAAACAATTTTATGAAGTTTGAAGAAAAAATCAGAATTACTTTGCAGGCAACAATGAAACAAAGAACATTGATTGAATACTTTAAAAAAATATTACATTTAGAATACCTTTTTTTTTCCTTTTTTCAACTAATAATAACAGTTAAATAACTTTAAAATTTCATAACACTATTTTAGTTATGCATTATTACATAATCAACAACCCCCGTTGTTAAGGACACCCCAATATAAGGGACATTTTCACGCTGTACGAACCTGTCCGTTATAACGGCGTTTGACTGTATTTATATTATTTAACAAAATATAGTCAAAAAATAATAGTTTTAATGATGATATTTCTAACATATATTCATTGATCACTTTATGTCTCATTATTAAAATTAAAATTATATTCGTTACCTTATAAAAACTCATTTCTCTAGAAGTAAAACTTTAATCCTTTCGTAATAATAATTATTACGGAAAATATCATACAACAGTAATAGTTGTATACACAAAGAAAAGTTAATGAGTGAAACGAAACTAAATTTCATTATCGATTAATAAAATAATGCTCAACAATAATTTATATATTCTGTACGAAATATAAAATATTCACTCTAAATATATAATATATATTGTTAATAGTTAATTGCCATCAAAGCATTAAATGCATATGAAGGAATGGGAGGCTGTTACTTAGTAAAAGCCATAAAGCCATGGATTTATGGGGATAATTCTCCAGCTGTAATGTGAGAGGAATTAAATCCATTGGTAAATAAATATTTTCAGTAATAATATTACAATGGTTTTATTAAGTATAAATGAAGTAAGCTTATTAAATTTATAAAATTATTTTTATATACAAATTCGTTATCTATAAAGTGAACTTGTGAAACAATCTCCCATGGGAATAGTAGACAATAATAACAATAATTTATCCCTAAGATATTTATCTTAATTACTAAAGTGAGAAAGGATTTTCCATATTAAGTTGAAAATAAAAAAGTTCAGAATGTATTTAAATATGCATTATTATTAGGAGTAATAGTAATACCAGGATGGATAGTGTTATCAGTGGTGGGAGTAGTATTATGGATTTTTAAATTAACCTTTAATATTTCCAATAAGTTTTCTTCGTAATTTTTCTTCTTTAAACAACTATCAGAAGGACAGGGTGATACCTTAGGTGTCTACTGATTACGTTTTACATCATACATATCTGTCTCAAAAGTAATGAGAATGGAGCTGTCACACTCTCTGTGGTAACACTGCAGCATTGTGAGTATTATCATTTGTCAGGACAAAGATTAGGTAAATAGCCGAAACATATTTTGGTTAAATGTTTCAATATCAGCATAATTAACGGTGACGTTAAAAAAAAGTTACATAAAAAATGGAGAAAAATATGAAGCAGCTATACGCAATCAAATTTTGCATCCAACTGGAAAAAAGTGCTTCAGGTACCCTAGTAATGTTAAAATCATCATACGGAGATATTACTTTATCGTCAGCACATGCTTTCAGGTGGCATAAGGCATTTAAAAATAGTCGAAAAGACGCTGAAGACCAACATTACCCAGGGCGTCATGTTCGTCAGAAAACGATGAAACTGTCTCAATTGTGTGCTTGGTTTTAAAAAAAGACAGAATGATTGCAGATAAAGTAGGCATTAGTAGGAACAGAATTTCTGGCTGCAGAAAATATTCCAGTGCTTTTTCATCTTGCAAACAATCCAGGTATGGCCCCGTGTGATTTTTATCTTTTTCCAAAGACCAACTTCAATTAAAAGATCATTATTACGGGACAGTGAACAACATTCAGAAATTCACAACAGATTTTTTGAAAAGCCTAACAGAATCAGACTTCCAGAATTATTATTTGGAGTGGAAACGGTGTTGGGAACCGTGTGTTCATTCATAAGAAGCACACTTTGAAGGTGATAACAATAAATTGTAGATAAGTTGTCATTGTTGTTAAAATATAATTTCTCGTTACTTTTGAGACAGAGGTGTATAATGCTTCACAAAAAATGTCTATTTTCACTATGTTAAAGAGGTGCACCATTGATCAAATGTAGCACCTTTGATGAAGAGAATGATACAAGATCCATTTTCACAGAAATGATTAACAATTTTTATGAAATTTTATTGGTAATTTTTCTCAGCTTTCCGCTGTTAAAATAGTTTTATAATAATCTAAATATAAACATTATAAATTTGCAATGCACATCATTTATATGTACTAATTCAACTGTCTAAATACCAACTTCAATATAGTATAGTTGCGTTCATTAACTACCAGCAAAACGTTTTAGAATAACACAATAAGTTCAAAACCATTGTTATTGCAAAAAGATTGACAATTAAGTTATCACGAAATGTTTCAACAGTGTCTCTAAATAAATTCACAATCTCTCGAACTTCGAAAGATAAAAATGAAATAAAAGTAAAATAAAACAAAGTAAACAATTTTTTTTGAAAATTGACATTTTTTTTACTTAAAATTAATTACATTAAGATACTCATGTCATTTTGATTGCCCATAAGGTACCTTACATCCTAGAAGCATGAGCAAATAAGTAATGGACTGAACCCAATCATAGAATACCGTATTTAATATTGTCAATCAATTAGTCCCCCACAAATATCAATTTATCAGTAGCAGGTCATTAATTTTCTTCAACCAATCCTGTCGTTTGCCCCAAAAACTGGTGAACTAATCACCGGGCTTCGCAACGATCTCTGTGGGTTAGGAAAAGTGGCTCTATTCCTGCAAAAAAAATAGTTGAAACATGCTTAGTTCTAATCAGAAGAAAAAGTTTTTCAATATAAAATTAATTAATCATTTAATTAAACTTTTATTAACATTAATTAGGATAATCAATTTGTTTAAATTTAAATTAAAGGGACAGCACTTTTTAAACTACTCAACTATTTTTGTGATATTAATATTACTTTCAATTTTGATTAGTAGCTAATAATAATAATTACAAAGATACATTATAGAATCCTAACAAAATTGTTGACAAATAAATTGCTTGAAGAGTAAAACATTATACCCAAATTCTTGCCACTAGTCCATGTTGTTCTGACAATAGTATAGGCAATCTTCACACATTTTAAAACACAAATCGAGATGACAATTCCGAGAGAGGACAATCTTTCTTGCATTTTGCACATGCTAAATGCATTAAGTCTTCTGGCTCACTCACTGACGGTAATCTTTCAGTTGCTCACATCGATTCTTTAAACTTTCTTCATCAATTTGTATAGGACTGCCAGAGTGCTCCTCATTAGAAACATTTTCTCTACCACGACGAAACTCGGAAATCTAATAATAAATGATCGTTTTTGAGGTAAAATTTCCCCTTATTGGGTAGTTGACTGTGAATAATGGCATTAGACTCTCCACGAAGACGAGAAATTTGATGACGCTTCTATGTACGATTGAATCCATATTTTTAAATTAACGCGCTTATTTACTACAGAAAAAATGGTAAATAAAAGTAAATTCCATTTTCATTACCTATATAAATTTTAATTTCAAATATAATCAATTCATCAATTTTCAATTATATTTTCATACCTGATCCGGGTATTTATAATACGCGCCACGTATTTATATATATGTTAATTATTAATATTTTTATTATTATTTTTAATTTTATATTAAATAATTTTTATATTGCTATGAAATCAGAAAAATCTTGTTATGAATATCAAAGTTAATTAGACAAAATGGTATTTGAGAAATAATAAAAATAAACGGAAAAAGATTTAATGATTTAACATTAGAAGCATAATAAAGAAATAATTGTTCCATCTATTGAAAGATAAAGGAAATATGAAGGAAAAAATAATTAATATAAATAATTCAATCTGAAATTAAAACAAAAAAATAATATTATTAATACTCCCTCCGGCCTTAATTTATCCCATCTTGAAATAGCATTTGGAATAAAGGAATAAGAAAAAACCGGAAATGTTTCGGAGAAAGTCTAAACAATTTTTTCTGATTTCTCCACATTTAACAAATTGAGATTAAAATTATCTTTCCTACAATCATTAAAACATTCACCAAATTACATTAAATATTTTTTGTTCTAATTTTAAAAGATGGAAAAATAAATTAATTTCGAGTGGGAAAGGAATTTTCATGAAGTGCTGAGTCTGATTCGGAATTCTTCAGATTTTAGGTCGACCTCGGTCAATGATTGGAATCAAGGAGAAAAGTATTTTTTGTATTGATTCAATTAATTATTTGATTTTTACCAATTTGCTTTCAAGTCTAAACTTCATTTCTCCGTTGAGAGTTTGGGGAAGTATTCATTGTTTCCCACATATTTATAACAGAAATTATAAAAGGTCAACCACTTGTTTCAGTTTATTTTCTCACGAAATTCTCAACTTTTTAAAATCAGATTTTTCGTTGAGCTTTATCATCAGATCAGTCTCAAGGTCAAGATTTTTATCGAAAAAAGTTATTGACATTGTGTCATGAAGAGTTTCATTGTTTCGGTTGACAGGTCGAAACACAAAATTTTCTTAACAAAAGTAGCCTCATATGAATGAAATGAGAGCATGGTGAGACTATGGTGAGAGACATTTCAAGAGGTTACTAAAGAGGATTACGGATAAAAATTTTATTTATTAGGTTTCATCAAAGGTTTCCGTGATTTTTATAGTGCAAATTTATTGTATTATTAATAATATAAATATTTAAAAACATTTTTTTATTTTCAGTTTTATTTGAATATCGAAATATATTTAAAAATATGGTTTAATTAAAAAAACAAAACTAATATTATAAAAACTATTTCGTAACTAAGAAACTTCGTGCCCTTGTAAATTCATATATCACAAGTTCAATATTAATAATAATAATAATAATTCTAATAAAATAAAATAATAATAATTTGGTAACTAAAGAAAATCTTATTAACTAAAATAATCGATTTTGTAATCAACTACACTTTTTCAACAAGATTGTAATTTATATTGGGTTGAGGAGAAAGTAATTTGCCAATTTTACATAAAGACATTTAACCTCAATTTAAGTTTATTTTAAATAAAATAATCATTGTTTAAATAACATTAAAAGAAAATCGATGAATTCAAATTTCAATAAGTAAGTTAATTTCATAGATTGCTTTGTTTTGTTTTTTCTGTAAGCTTTACTATGAAATTTTTATTATCGAAAAAAAAGAATTCATCACAAGTTTGTAAAAAATACATGAAGAGGATTTATTAAAAATATACCAATGTCAAAATAAGTTTGAGAAATTCCGAAGGCTGATTTTTCACTCAATGATAAGCAATGATCCAGCCGTCCACTAGATGCCAATGAAGACAAAATCAATGACTTAATGAATGAAAATCTTTACAATACAACGCGTAACATTGCAAACAAGTTCAGCATGGAACAGGGAACCTTTGAAAGCCAAATCAAATATATAATGTTAAAAACTCGGTTAATGTGTTCCTTATCAACTTAAGGAAAGTCATATTAAACAAAACTTTGAAATCTGCGATTTGCTTATCAAAATCAATAGAATAGTTCATTTTGGAAACAGCTGGTAATGGGCCATTAAAATGCTACAATAATGTTAATCATGAAGATCATTGTACAAGTCAAATAAAGCAGTCAAGACGTCATTAAAGGCTGATAGTAACCAAAAGAAAGTTATTCTGTGTGTCGTGGGATTTATCAGGGGAATTATTCTGATGTTTAACTTGATCACTTGAATCCAAATAAATACCCAAATCTGGTAAATTGTAAAGGCATTATTTTAAATCATGACAATGTAAAACCACAAATTTCTTTGGCAACACTGAAAAAATTATTGAACCTTGGTTGAGGCATATTGCCACATTGACCACACAGTCCAGACTTCGACCTTCCCGATTACCATTTGTTTCGCTCTATGCCAGACTTTACTACTAATAATGACATCATACTTGACTTGATGCAATTTTTAGCAGGTATAACCCAGAGGTTTTGAGAACGAGAAATTTTATGGTTTCTAGAAAAAAATACTCGATTTGACATCTGATACTTTCCATTGATGGCATCCTCAATGAGAGGTCAGCGGATCTTTTATTTTGAACAAGTGGAAATTTTTTGCCTTCTTCAAAATCAAAAAAATGGTTTACCAAAAAAGAAAATAAACCAGAAACTAAAAATTATTACTCTGAAAAATAATAATAATTTTATTGGTCTTTTTTATAGAGTTGTATGTAAGGAATTTTCAAAGACCGTTTTACCCCCACCCTCAGTAAAATCGGGATAATATTTTTGTTGTAAAGTCTATTTTAAAATTTGTAAAATAACCTGCTTGAAAAGCCATGTAGAGAATTTGGAGACAATATGAACATTGTCCAGGGGAATATGATCTTCTATGCAAGGTAATACGTTATATTAACATTTACAATGGTTATAATGAATTAGCTGAATTATCCGTAAGCAACCAGAATTATTTTGTGAGAAAACAATACAAGACAATTGATTGACATGATATTGTTCAGTTTACCTAGGTAAAGTATTTCAAAGATGGGTTTCAGTCAAACAGGTTGTGGAATTTATTTATTATTTTATGTAGTTTTAAGGAACGTAATGGATTCATTTCCCAAAATGAAAGGTAGCGATTAAAGGCTATCAAATTAAGGATAGTAAATTTAAAATAATAAAATTTATGAAAAATTAAAAATTTTAGGTATGGATTTTAGTTTGTTTTTCAAGAATAGAAAACATTCTCAAAAACCTGACACAATGCTTCACAGGCCTTCATTTTTCCATCGTTGAAAACAGATCATGGGACCTTTGTTAAAATAACGGTCTTTATTAATTAACGAAAAATATAAATATAAACTCATATTCAAAAAATGTGGAAAGATGAAATATTTATTTATCGTTCTACTTATTTACTGGGTTTCGTTTTAGATTAAATATCACAAATGCAACAAATCATATACAATTAAAGCTATTGCCAAGTGTAAAATAAATATCAGCATTCGGAAAATGACTAATAAATTCATGATGGAATGAGCACTGCATAAGTGACTTCTTTCGTATACCAATTTTCAATGTTTTTTGGTATTATATTATAAAAGTAGAACATTTTAATTCCAGCATAGAAGCACACTGTTTCATTGAATGTCTATTGATGACCATTTTGCTGAGAATTTCATTAAAATTCAATACAATACAGTAATTCAAATTGAAAAAACTTAAAATAAAATTTAAACAAAATGGAAAAGGAAAACTTGAAAATCAATGTACAAAAATAAAAAATGACATGTAAAATATTTAATATTGAATGAAATTTATTGTCAATATTGAAAATGAAGTTCAAAAATGAGAAAATAAAGTGACAAAACGAATAATATTCATGAATTGTAAACTTACCTGGTTAATGATGCACATATGAAAATGTGGACATATTTTTTCAAACACTTATTATAATGGTTGAAAAATCATATTTTTAATGGGATAAATAATATTGCTTATATAAAACGAATATTTCACTTATTTGTTAATAAGTAAATATGAAAACTTATAATATATACCTCCTAATACACTTTAAAAATAAATTAGATTTTTAAATTGAACATTTTTATACACCAAAAAATACATTATATTTACAGAGTTTCATTAATTATGCAAATTCCCCTTTTGAGTAATATTTTTGTAAGTCTTTCTCTATAAGTAATATACTAATAAAAAATTTTACCTAATATTATTATTCAAAATTTTTAAATTTTATATAATATGATAAAAAATTGATTATCATTATAAATTAACATTTGAATTATAACTTTAGTAATTCATAATTCACCACAATATTAATTTTAAGTAAGCTGTCTTATTTCAGAAATTTGTCAAAAAGGTAATTTATGAAAACATTTTTACCATTATATGATTAAATTAGAATGATTAAACAACCGTTGCAACAATCCCGATGCAATTCATTAAAATAATAAGTGGTGCAATTTTTGAAAATGAGTATATATATATACATATATAAGAAAATTTTAATATTTGATGTCTTACTGACGAAAGGAGAATTGTTAGTAATTCTTATAATAATAACCCCATTGTTATAATAATGTTATAAAATAAATGATAATTAAAAAATAGAAATAACAGTCTCACATAAAATGGCTCATTCAAATTGTTATACCAATTTTAAAATCTAATTTTAATAATCATCAAACTGAGAAAATCAATCCCTGCCCAAATGATCCAGCTAAATATTCATCAAATGATCTTCGTTTACTTTAACTTTGTGCGATTTTAAAGGAGTTTCAAACGATTACATCTGTTCGGAGAATCAATTAAACAAGAATGACCTTGATAATAAATTAAAAACAGTTATGTAAATGTGAAAAAATAATTTAATTGAAGTCGGTTTTTGTAAAAATAGCATTTGTTGTTTTAATTAATTGTTAATAATTATATCGAAAAATATTTGAAATATTTTTGTTTGTCAATTTTGAAATTGAATGAATAAAACAAACTAAAAGAATGAATTTTAATTGCATGTTTCAGGGTGCATTATCAATATTTAAGAATCCATAAGCCCAGGGGGCATATTTATTTTACTGTTAAAAATGAATTAATTTATGATAATCTTTGTAAGGAAAATAATTGAAAATTGAGCAAAGTTAAATTAAAATTAATAAAAAAATTGTTGCCATTTCATTGGTTACCTTTTTTTCTAATTCAATGAACGATTTTTATAAAATTAAGAAGTATTTTCTCAAATAAATATTTATTATTCATGAATGGGATTTTCCGTCAGGTGTTTTGTTGATCCAATCATTTCCATTTCCCAGTTCTGTTCAGTGATAACCGAAAATAATGGCATCGACATTCATTAATTGATCCAGTCTTGTTCTATGATCCATTTGCAGTATCATTTCTCACCATGAGACTATTCACACAGACGAGGATTTTACTCCTGTGTTACTTTATCTTTCCATTCTATCGAACATCGAACCAAAGTGTGTTCAAAACCACAAGCCCGGACAAGGAGAATCTCGTACAAAAGAGGCAAAATTTAGAAATCGGTAAATTATTAACATCTTCATATTCTGATATTTTATCCCATTTTCTCTTTTTTCTCGATTTTGATAAATAATTAATTTGAGTAACTTTTGTTTTAATTGAAAACTATTTTTTGATTTCTTTAAAATCTAGTACCAATGTTGTTAATAATCTCGAGATATTTTGAAGTTTTTAAATATATTTTTAATAAATAAATTTATATTATTCTGGATATTAAGAACTTTTTGTAAATTTAAAGTTGTAATTACTAATATATTAGTAATTAAAGTATCCTTATAAACTTAACTTAGAGTTTTCAAACATGAGGAGGGTTAATTAAAATTTTATACTACTCCATGAACATCAGTCAAGTGGACGAAGAAATAGTAAAAAAAATATAATAATAATAATAATAATAATAATAATAATAATAATAATAATAATAATAATAATAATAATAATAAT
>JBBMKC010193798.1:0-15035 GCA_037834085.1 Bipalium vagum | reverse complement strand
TAATAATAATAATTGGTCTGTTCATAAATGTCAGTATTTATTTAATTCCACAGTCTACATTTCTCCTCAAACATAATAATGAAGAGGAACTAATCACCAGATTGCGAATCATTAAAATTTTCCTGTCAATTTCCAACTAATAAATGGAAAATATTTATTTCCTCAATTAGTCTATTGAAACTAATTACAGAAATTTTGATCATAATTTTATGAAGACATCACGAAACTTAGTTACTACAAGTATTTTAGGGAATTTATTTCATTGTAAAATCAATGGTCAATCGAGTTTGAGGACATTTCAAACAATTAAAATTGGTAAATTAAATTTTCCAGATTGGATATTCCTACCAAAATCCCATTCTCCAAGCCAAAGGATTTGATTAACAAGCAATTGAGAGTTCGCTTTTAATGAAGCTGAACAGGATGAGAAAAATTCAACAAATCCCAAATATTACCCCCCCCCCCTCGCTTTATAAGTCGGAAAATACGGACATTTATAAACAAGTTATTAGTGTAACACTTGGAATGGAAATTAGAGCTTTGGATTTTTTTGTTCTACTTGACAATTCTGAAATGACTTTCTTTCTTACTTTTTATACTTTAGACAATAATTTTTTTTAATAGTTACATTTATTCATTATAATAAAAAAAGCATTTTTTACATTGCTGTATTTAGAGTATCATTTATATTGGATAAATGGATCAAAGTTTACTCCGGTGGAGTAATGAAATAATTTTACACTTTCAGCTGATGTATAATTGATTTAGGTCTAGAATTCTTTGATACATCCAATCTTTAATTGCATCAAAATCACTCAAACCAAAAATTAACTTCCCTAAATATGGAAGTCTCGCATAAAAGATGTATTCATTAGATAAATATTAAGTTTCTTACAATATATTAATAGTTGAAGATTTTAATAAAATTACTATTATTTTTTGTAATTATTATTATTATTATTAGGCCGTCTCAAATTCATTTTTTTACAAAAGGTTTGATCATTAAATATTAACTTAGAATACATATATTAATCACAAAGGCAATCATCATTATGTTCGACAAAGTCATTCCATTTACAATATAATTTCATGATGCCAGCGTTGTAAAAGTTTTTACTCATGGAACCGAAAACATCGTGCATAATCAGATAAGCAGCTTCATAAGAATTTAACTTGTTACCGACTAAAAAATGTTGCATTGACCGGAAAAAAAAATTCCAGTAAAAATCCTAATTTCTGAAGTGATTTCTTTTCGATGTGAGGTCGCGTTACCTTGATGGAGAATGATTCCTTTTTCTTTGCCAAAGCTGGGAACCTAACTTCAATTTTCGCTTTAAATCTTTCTAATTGGGTATCGTAAATATCTGCGGTTATTGTTTGATCATGTTGACGTAACTCGAAATGAATTTTACTACGAGCACAACCAAACACATAGCAAAACTTTTATTGACTTAATGCTTCTGATGCCGTTTTCCAATGGTTAAATTCATACATCATGCAATTGAGTATATTGTCCTCACTTATTATTTTGTCTGTCATTTCTGTAAATTTAATGTTTGTTATTAAATTTCTATAATAAAATATTATTAATTACGTATATTTCAAAAAATCGCCAAATGAGTAATGATATTATTATAGTAAAACAAATCTATATTCAAATTAATATTAAGTATAAAAAACAACATTACTTTTGAGACGATCTAGTATTATTTTTTTATTGTTATTATTATTATATTTAATAATTATTTATTTATATTTTTTCCCAAAATGTAGCTTAAATAAAATCTGAGAAAAATTAATATCAATATTAAATTCTTTTTCTAATTAAAACTATATATAATATATTATTTAAATTATATTTAAAATTATTAATATATTCTTTTAACTAAGTAATTTTTAACAGGTAGGAGATTTTTGAAACATCATTTTGGAAATTTCGTTAAATAAATCTCGTCAGTTTTATTTCGCTTTTTACTATAGATGTTCCAAATGAGGAACTTCTCACATGTAATAAGTTTAGGAGGTAAAAGCAATTAGATAGTCTCTGAGGAAAAGAAGAATAAATATTGTAAATATAAAAATACCCATGACTTTGAATACAAAGTAAAATAAATTAAATAACGTTCTTGTTAGTTGTATTATTTACGATCAAGATCTGTTTCAGATAATTTCACCAGATCAGTTTTACTTGCCTGGCCTCTGCAAAACGAGAAAATTACAGAAATTATTTTAATATTAAGAAAAATGGGCTGAGAGAGACAACGTTAGAATTAAATAAGATAAAAAACCTTGCCATTTGATGAATATTTTTAAAAACTTATAATATTTGTATATTGTGAATTTCATCTTTAATTCATTTTATTATTCCTGGAAATAATAAGTGAGTGAAATAAATATAAAAAGATGAATGCCAATAAATATATAGTGTATGTCAATATATAAACCAGTCTGACTTTTCTCAAGTCGAAACGTTTCTTTCTTTTTTATATATTTATAGAAAACTGATACTCAGCATTGTTCTATATTAAACATTCGTTTCCCCACAGCTTCATAAATTTGGCTTACATTCACCTTATCCCCAAAGTATTCAAAATATCTCTTCATATCATCTGATACGCTGTTAAACTATAAAAACTTCTATATTGTTAACCCATAAAATTAATTAATTGTTTTATTTTTTATTTTTTATTATTCAGATATTTAATTAATGTCTTAATTTAACAAAACATTTTTAATAATGAATTTAATGTAAAATGTGATATTGTTATTTATTTAAAGCAATATATTTTCAGAAAATTAACAAAATTATATTTCTTATTTTATTAAAAAACATCATGTCAATATTAACTTTTCCTCATAATAATATTTAATATTTTTATATTATACCTTGTGCATACTGTGAAAAAATATATATCACAGATTTTTATAAATCTTCTAGAAGACGTTTATGTACAGTTTTATTAAAAAGAGGTTCCTTTTGTAACAAATAATATGTTCCTAATAAATATTAGGTGTTTTAAAAATTATGCTTTTTTTAAAAATGTACATTATTTACCTTTGTTATTTTATTTATAGCATATTATAATAATTGGAAGGAAAATATGACATATGTGGCTTACAAAACTACTTCTATCATACTGGCACAATTTGACAACAATTAAACAACATTTTATTTGTATAATAATAAAATATGTAATGTTAAAAAAATTATGACGATCATATGAAATAAATTTGATTTTATATATTTATAAAATAATAAATACTAATTGCTTTTTTGTCTTCATTCATTTCAAACTAGATTAATCTTTAAAAAACTTAAATCTCAAAATTTTAAAATAATATTACGTTATTTGAAAATCGCGCATTAAAATAATATTTAACATAACAAAACAAAACTTTGAAATATTAATGTACAATTAGTAACTAATTATGCATAAAGACTTTCCGGAAAACATAGTAATAAAATCAATCATTAAATCATTAATAATTAAATCAAAATAAATCATGATAATATTTCTTGTAATAATTGTAGATTTAATATTGTTTTTAGGAGAATTTTAAATATCGTTAATCCTTGAAATGTAATTGATTTAAACAAAATAATTTCAATTAAGAAAAATAACACTTCTAGAAGCCAGAAGGAATCTTCTTTTTTAAAAGAGAAAAAAAGAAGCATATTTATTTATTTCTCAAATTTATATTCATTAATATCAAATTTCGTTCAGTCATTTTGCTCTTTTACAAAACCTTAGTTCTGTCGACTGTAAAATATCTTATCTTCGTTCATGTTACCTTTTCACTAAAAATGAAAAGAACTTTTATCTTTATTTTAAATAGACAAACTGAATTTGGACAGATTAAAATTATTCTTTAAATGTATTCCAATATTACTGTTAATATTTGGTTTTAGACAAAACGGTTATATAACCATTGTAAATTTGGAAGGCATTTGTTCAATCTAAATTTTTCTGAACCCCGGTGTGATTATCTGGGAGCCAATTTCCAATGATCCGATCATGTAATTGTGATGTTTGTTTATAAAATTCAATTATTTTAAAATAAAGTTTGCGATAATTAAAATAAAAGAAATATCAGCTTTTCCCCTGAATTTTTTTAAGCATATATCCAAAATCGTATATAAATTTATCATAAAGTTTATACGATTTATTTATTTTATAAGATTATTCAATTATTTATAAGATTTTAAAATTAATAATTTACAATTTTTTTCATTTTTTAATTGTTTAATTAAAATATTTAATATTTTTTTAATTATATTTTATATTTTATATTTTATATTTTATATTTTATATTTTATATTTTATATTTTATATTTTATATTTTATTTTTTATTTTTTATTTTTTATTTTTTATATTTTATATTTTATATTTTATATTTTATTTTTTATTTTTTATTTTTTTTATTTTTTATATTTTATATTTTATATTTCTATTAATAATTTATCATTAAATATTACTTTATTTATTCTTATTATTATTTTTATAATATCTACTAGTACTATTGTTATCAAAACTCGGTATCGTTTTTAAAATATATTCTCTTACCAAAATCTGAAAATTTGATTTTTTTATCAAATTTCAGGGGATTTTAATTAATAAACTTAATTTAATTCAACTGAAAATTGTTAAAGTATTTAAGAAACATAAAACATTACAAAAAATAAGTTATAAACATATATAAATAAAATATCCAACTTTCTACGTATCATTTGTGTGAAAGAGATTTTCAAAATATTTTTATCAATTATAAAAAAAATAATATAAAAATAAAATTTTTGGACATTATTTAAAACATTTTTTTTCAAAGATATATAAACAATATTAAAAATGTGGCTAAATGAAAAATAATTTTCTGAATTGTTAAAGTTGAAAATGCCTTCAGAATTTAACTATTTGTTTAAATTAGACTGACACTGTCATTAAAGAAACATGGACTAATAGATAACTGGAAAAATAAATAAATAGTCGTATCCTTTTTAATTAAAATTAATTTATAAATCTTCTCATTCTCATTAATTATTTGTCGCCAGAAAAACAGTGAAAGAGATCAACTTTTGTTAAAGTTGAATTTTTCCCCCTATTTTGAAAAGCACAAATACAATAAAATAGAGAGTTTAGATTAAAACAAAATTCTGGCTTGATATTATTAAAAATTGGCCATATATATCATATTTCATGACAAGACAAAAATAATTAGCTTCAAATAGATTGAAAAGTCGATTTAATAACTGACTCAAAACAAAACAAATGAAATAGGTTGCCTAATTTGAAATCAACTTCTTTTGTTTTAATTACAACATTTATTGATTTATATAATTAATTCCCAATCACGAAATAAAGTATGAAAATATATTTATTTATTATTTTGACAATAATAACGATCAAGCACTTAATGAAATTTAATATTTTCTTTAATTCTTACACATTTATATTAATAGTGTATTCCCGTTGTCATTAAAATTCTGCATGAATAGATAAATAAATAATGCATTCTTTTAATGTAATTAAAACAAGAAAAAGTTCTGGAAAATATTAATCAATTTGAAAGTATTTTTTAATTATTTTTTAAAATATTAATAAATGTGAAATTTAAGAAAATCTAATTTATTTGTTTCCTTTCATTAATCTGTCTGTTAGGATGAAAAGTAAATCAGCATATGTGGTTTCTAACTATTTTCTTTTTCCTCTCTTATTTCTTCTTTGAATAATATAGAAAGCAGTATTATTTTAAACAGACATTTATTAAAAAATACTTTTTTTCATACTTGAAAACCATTTTGAACTTCAATGTTAATATAAATTAAGAAGGTCTTTGTGAACAGTTTACCCTAAGAACTTTCAGTGTCTCTCTAAAGAGATAAAAACCTCAAAAATTTCATTTTTTAATTAAAAGTTGAAATATTATTTGATTGGCAAGAATGTCATTGCCGATTTTTTTAGAAAAACAAAAGATATGAGATTTTATGAAAAAATATATGTTTATTATTATAATTATGAACTGTCCATTGCTATCAAGGACCTGTTACCATCCTCCAGAAAGCATGAAAATTCATGGTTCATAAAACAGGTTTGCTTTGTCTCCAAAAACTACAATAAATCGGATTTGATGTCATCTTCAATAGTTACCTTTGAAGAGGTTTTGCAAAAAATGAAAATGATAATCGAATGGAGGAAGTGGAACATTGTCTTATTATTCAGTAATTTTTGAAGATTGCCCAAAGTTTTATGTGAATTTGCATTGTCATGATGAAAAACAATGCTCACAGTTTGTCATATTTTTGATATTTTACTTTGAATTTCGTGTTTAATTTTGTCAACTGATCAATGTTAATGTCAGAGGTAATCCTCTGCGAAGTATCTTATTCCTTGATAATCCCTACAAACGCGTACTATAAATTTCTTTTGGTGATTAAAGTATGAGGAATAAATATTTAATATCTTCAAATTTGTTAATAATACAAAATTATTTTATTTTTCATTGTTATAATAATTTTAATTAAGTTGAAAATTTATTTTTTTATAAGATTGCTTCCACTTTGAATTGTTTTCTTCTAAAATTAACGATATAAACAATAGTATTCACAGATATAACATGTTTCTATAATAATATATTTATAAAAACTATTACATTTTTTTCATATAAAATATTATTTTATAATTCAAGGACTTGTTAATAATGAAAATTATATTTATAATATTTATAATATTGAATTATTATTTTATTTATTATTTTTTTTTTATTTTTATTTATAATATTAGAATATAATTTGTTATTAAAGTATAAATAAATATGATAATGTCATTTTTCAAAATTTACCAAAACGGATATGGATATAAAAGACAAAATTCAACAAAATCAAACGACCAGGAACAATGAAAACTACAGTAAAGACAATTCCGGAAACTGTTGAAATTAACAATGTAACTAGTGTGATCAGAAAATGCTTAGAGATAATTTCTTCAAGAATATAAAATCGGACGGACATCGTGACTTTTACCAGACACGAAGACTTTAGTAAATGTTTATGGCTTTGATCAGTGAATAGTGAAAAGAAAACTTTTCTTCATTTCAATTTTAGGGAAATTTTCTTCAACCTTAAGAAGAATTGTTTTTTCTTTATTGTTTTGTTTTATGTTTTATAAATGTAATAAAATTGAAGTACATTTAAATATGCATACTTTTATTTAACAGGATATCATAAGAATGAAAATAATTTTACAACTCTGGTTGACCTAAGTCATTGCTTTGCTATTTTCATATAATTAAATATTTAATCAAAATTCCCATTTATTTTTCTCAATAATAAAATAATATTATTAATAATTCGTTACGTAACATTGAAGGACGTTTGCTTATAAATATCAATTTTGCTTGACGACGACTAATATTGGTCATTTATATTTTATTTTATTTACCTTTACCTTAATTAAATTAAAATATAAAATTTAATTGTTTAAGAAAAATTTTAAAACGGTTTTATTCGTTAAATATTCATACTAATTTGTGCCCTTTTTTTCATAAATGAAAAATTTTTAAATATTATAAATATTTTTTTATCTATTAAAGCATCTTGGAAACATATTTGGAAGAATTTCAAAAAGGATACAGAAAAAAATCATCTAGGTGAAACTTCACTTAAAAGCCGTTTTACTATGATAAAAGAAAAAAAAGCTTATCAAAACAAATGTATTTAAACATGCTGTTCTAGAAAATCGAGGATATCTAATACTGTTTGAAGCATCATCTTTTTATAAAACTTTTTCTAATCTTTATTTGTTTAACTAAGCTAATTTATCAATAAAATGCATTATTAAAAAATAAATTTTTAAAGTTTAGATATGACTTTAGAATACGATAAAATAGTAACAGTGCAAGAATCAACTCGAACAAAATTATTGAATTTTTTACCTATACCAAACCAACAGTTTACAAAATTAAACATTAATGGTCCATCACATATATCTTTGGTCTCTCAAATAAATATATTTCAATTTTCTACAATTTTTAATCGCGTCCGCCATATAGTTCTGTAACTGGATCAATAAATTTTCATTGATTTCTATTAGTTTAAATTCTTTTTCATGTAAAATATCCATCCCAGATTTTCTTTTCAAATCGTACTGGATCAAAATTTCGTTTAAAGAAATCAAACCCTTCTTTTAAAAAAGAGATTAGAAAAAGACATTTCTTTGTTTAAAAGATGTTTATTTAATTGTATGGTAAAACATATCCACTTTTCTGGTAAGTCCAATAAATTTTGTATTTTCTATCACGTTTCGTTTTACTTGACAGGCAATTTATATCGACCTTTATAATAAATCAATTGTCAAAGCAGCCTAATTTTCCATAAACCCAACAGCTATTATATTTGTAGACATACTCAAAATTCCGTTTTTTATAGATTAAGACATTCTTCAATGCATTACCATATATTTGTAATACGTTTTTATATAAAATAAACAATTATTATAAATAATATTTACACTTCTTTATAACATTAAATTTTCCTTCTATTTATTTTATTGTTTTTTTCTCTTTAATAAAGATCATTGAATTATTGTATTATAGACACGCTTTGATCTACTAATATAATAAATATAAATCCTTAACTATCTCTCAGTCTCTTTACCTACTAAAACAATGTTATATCCTATTTCGACCATTGGTAATTAGGAAGGCAATTTTTTGTTGTACTAAAAAAAGATAAAATTGCATTTATTTTTAAAGTCGTTTATATTATAAAAAAAGAAAACTTTATAAAAAAATTATTACTTAAGACACACTAACGCTTGAGACAGTATTGGTGTGTCAACAAATAATTACATTTTTTTATTTTTTATTTTAAATCGGTGATCCTTGACGAATATTTTCTCGCAAATCTTTTGGAAGATCTTTTTTATGCAGATCTTTTCGTATATTCATGTCACATAATGCTTCTTTAGTTCTAGTGAGTAATAAACCACCTCCACCAGACTTTATAGAACGTGTTATCTCCAGATAAAAATTCTTTGACTCTTTGATTTATAAATTAATTTTCATTATTTAATGATTCGTATATGAATGATTGACTTGCTTTGATAAGCCGTTTCAAATGCTTTGCAGATTCTCTATGCTTGCTAACAGTTGATAAATGGTCATACATCATTGAGATGAAAAAAGAGTAATAAAGTTCGCGGATGATGTGTTCTTTTTAAATTCATTTGGAAATTCAAAACAGTATTTATTAATTTTGGATATATTAAATCTGGCATTATATGCATTTTTAAACATAAGTACTTATTAGAATGATTCAAACAATTTTTAATCACACTTACAAATTAAATTTTTATATAAAAATTTTAATGTATTTACAAAAAAGTATTCAAAGTATGTTTTTATTCAAAGTTGTAAATAGTCACGTTCTAAAAAACGTTGCAACAATAACTTTTTACCGATTAATCGCATCTGTTTGAAACTTATCTCTCATTTTAGAAAGTTTTTTTAAGTAAAAAAAGTTGAATTTTGTTCTAAAAAACTGCCGTAATAATAAATCTCTTCACCCAATATTAACATTTCTGCTGATGTCGTTAACAGGCACTGTTAGCTTTACATATTATTAGTATTTATTAACCTTTAAACAGAAGATCCCGGAGATATTTATCAATAATGGATCTACAAAAATGACTTTTTAAATGTTCTTTTTTAAGAGACTGTCAACATTTTTAATTTTTACGTATCAATCTACCTCCTTCATTTGAAGATTTATTATTATTATTATTATTATTATTATTATTATTATTATTATTATTATTATTATTATTATTATCAAAAATATTTAATATTCTTATCTCTACTATGATTTGCAATATTTTTGTTGTCAGGTAAAATTAATCTAAAGTTCCCTAAAGAGTATTAAGCTGCACTCTACATCTCATTATACGTTACGTGTCTGTCCACCAGTTTCACCAAGTATTACCAAATATTATAAACTAATTATTTATTCATCTCATTGAGAATATTTTCAATTCAGGATTAGCAAAAAGTGAGGAATGAATGCACTTCCATCTCGTAGCAATATTATTAATTTGTTTCTTTCATAAATTATGCAAGAGACAAGAGATTCTGTCTTAAATTTATCTTTTCCATCCAAATCATCATGAAATTGAGCTGGATCCCTCTGTGCTTAATTTTTAATTACTCCTTAAATATATTGTCATTTTGATGTGGAATATATAGAGATTTACAGAAAATTAAATAAATAATTCACACAGAAGTCAGCTACCAGAATAAATTTCCACTTACTTTCTGATTGCATATTATATTAATTAAAATATAAAATTAATAAATATGAAAGATAATTTTATAATGATGCGACATTATTCATGCGGGATAATTCATTAATTTTCTTTATGCGAATAATTTTAATGAAATTTAATCATATTTTTAAAATGTTTTTCGTTAATTTTTAATTATTTTTTCAATTGAAAATAAATTATAAAATTTTAATGAATTGAGTGAACAAATATTAAATATTAATTTTTGTCCCATTTTTTATAAATTTCTTTTAATGTGAATTCTAAAAAGTCCCATTAATTTAAATTTATTTTAGTATTTACATAATATTTAATATAAAATTGAAAAAGATTAAAATGAATAAAATAGTTTTTAAAATTAAATTAAATTAAACAATTAATAAAGTTAAACAAATTTTATTAGAAAATCTTATAAAAGATATAAATACTTGCCAATATTTAATTTATTTTACCAATACTTTACTTACCAATATCTAAGAAACTAATGAAAAAATCAAACTAATAAATCTTAATATTAATTATAATATAATACATAATACATAATTAACTAATATTTATGGAATCTTTGGAAGAAAACTAAATATTTATTATAATTTAAATATATGTGTGTGTTTGTATGTGTGGGTGTGTATTAATTATATTAATAATTTATATATTATCGTGTTTATTAATATTTTATAAAATATAATTTTAACGTAAATCGTTTTTGAGAAGTATAATTATTTAAAAATCGAATCTGAAAATTTTAACTGAACTGATTAAAAAGCTTAATTCAAACAAATAGCTTCAAAAAAAATTAATAACAATAGGGAAATTTATTAATATATTAAATAAATATTAAATAACTGGTGAAGATTATCCACTTATGCACCTGAAATAGATGACATATAAATATAAATAATATATATAATTTCTTTTTTTAAAAAATTTATTCAAAGTAACTTTTTGTGTTTTCAACAATCCAAATACGTGACAGTACTGTAAAAAAATAAATGGCAATTTTGACAAATCAATTCAGAATTTCTAAGAAATAATCAAAAAGTAAATAGTGAAAATAAATTTGTAAAAGTCAACTTATTATTTATTTTTCAAGTAACATAATTTTAATTAAATAATAAAAATAATTTAATTATCTTTGTATTAATTTTAAAATATTAAAATTTTTTAATTTTTTTATTTAATTAGTTGATTAATATTTTGCTTTTATGATAATATTAAAAATTTTAATATTTTATCGTGAATTGAATGTTTTGAATAATTTTTTGTCTTTATTTCGACTGTATGAGAAACAAGGAAATGATATATTTGGCTGGTCAAAAAATAGTGTCAGTGTTCGACCTTAAACTTTTAATGTATATATTTCTAGTAAAACAGGATTTTATTAATTAAAATAATAACCATTCGAATTCAATACATTTTGACAACAACAAACAAAAGTTTATTTTTTCTAATAACGAGAGATTCAGGAGTACGGAAGTGATGTTATCTTTGAATGTATTTTTGGTGTATTCATAGTTCATAAAATAATTATTCCTGAAGAGATTGTCGAAATGTTTAAAAAAAGTGGCAGTCACTGAGCTAAAGGTCTACTGAGTATGATGGATGTTGCAAAAATTTTCAACCAATGTGTTTATATTTTGTATTGTCAATTGCAAGGCGTTGATCTTCGGAAGAATATATCCTTTTCTATTGACAAATGTTGAATGATGTTTTCTAGATACGTTTCTTCACTTTGTTAACAGTATATGTCTACCTATTTGTCCCTATTCAAGAACCTACAATAAATGAAACCGAACGCAAACAGTCATCACCTTTTTGTTGTAATTCATGGTTTAAAAATAATGTCAAGCTTGATCATAATTCAACCATTGGTTTAACTGTCGTAATTTGTCATTCAGTATACTTTTCTAAACACGTCACAACTCTGTCTAGAAAAGAATCATTATTTTTGCGCAAGATCACTCAAGACCAATCTTCAAACCGACGATACTTTTGATTTTTGTTCAATTTGACGAGCTTTGTTCAAATTCTCTCAACTGTTTTAACTCCATCGCGAAACTTCTTGAACCAATATTGTATCTTTTGTCGTTCCTTCACCAAATGCGTCGTTAATGTTGCTTCTGCTGCTACCCAATTTAAACTCGTATTAGAAAAATTAATTATAATCAATTTTACGTAGTGTGTGATTAAACAATGAAGAAGTACTTTCAAAATAAATTGGAAATCGAACAATATATATGATATAAATGATATATAATATTAATAAAACCTATACAAAGTTTATGTCAAAAATAATTAAAATATGTGAGGTTTATAAAAATCGACATGATTTTTTAAACAACCTCATACCTTTACACCAATTTGTATCTTTCTCAGAACAGTTTTAATTATAAAATAATAAAAAAAAATTTATTTTTATTATTTTAAAATATCAAGTGCTAAAATTCATTCAATTTAAAATTATAAAAGAAACATAAAAACAAAAAATATTTCTTTAAACCATAACGAAAGAAAATATAAAATATAATTATAATTAATGAGGTAATATTTGTAATATTTTTATGTACATATTTGAGGAAATTTGATAACATTATTTTTTCAAATGAGTTTTTAGTTTTTCGAAATGTTGATACCCTTTTGTTTTTTACGGGATATTTGTACGGATCGGATAATTACAAGAAATGTTTTTTTTTCATTTTAAAATTTCTTTCATTAAACAATTTTAGTAGAAAAATACGGAAATGTGAGAACGAAAGAATCGAAGATACTGGATCACGAAAAGGTCTATTTGTGATAAATAATATATACTTAACTTAAACAAGAATTTTTAACTGACTCGAATTTTTAAACCATACATTTTTAAAAATAAATTATTAAAAACCTTTCACAAAATAGAGAAAACCTTGATAGAAATATATTTAATTTTAAATTTCCTGCATTTTACATTATTACATTATTATATTTTTAGAAGACATTTTCTATAATAAATACTAAAGATAAATAAACAGTCAAAAAAAAACGGTTGTTAGAAATGAAATTTTTGTTTTCAACTAATTATTTTTACTACTCTAAAATGTAATTTTGGTACAATTGATAAAATTAATTAATAATCAATTTTAAAATAATTAATACAAATTTATCAATATTAATATATTTCAAAACTGTTTTTTGTTAATATTGAAATTTAAAATCAATAAATATATACAGTAAAACCTCTATATATCACCCAATTAAATACATTATAACGCCAATTACTTTGTATAAAATTTTGTTTTCATAATAATATTGTTTAAATATACATTTTAATCGTGACGTCATCATTTTACCGCCATGTCTGAAATCCAATAAAGAAAATGATGAAAATGAAATAGCATTCAATTATTTCGACAGTAATCAAATTATAGATATGATACAGGACAAAATAATATACGAAAGTGAAGAAGGTAAATGAATACCCTACAGAGAACCAGAGAACCTATTTCATTATTCATCAGTCAAACAGGGAATGTAATCCAGACTTGTCTAAATCGTAACAAAATTTATATAAAAGCATTCATTTAAGAAGCAATCACTTTGGATATTTTTAAAATAAATTCTCATTATTGTTTTATTTCGTCATTCATTATTATGTAAAATAACGCAAAATAAAATCAAATGAAGAGAATGAACTTTGAAAGACTTATTACATCTCATTTTAAAACGTTAAATATCAATTATACGAAGAAAGAAGTGGACAATGACCAAATTATGAATCTGTGCTCAAATGTGCTTAAGCTGATTAACAAAGATTCTTCGTTCTGATTTGATAATTAAATTGTTTTTGTCATGGAAACGATTTACAATTTGTACCATTTCATGGGAGATTTTTCACAATAAAATGAAGTTTTTATACGAAGCCTAACTGGTAAATGAAATCAAGTAACCATTGATCAATCTTAGTGATAAAATACCTCAAACAACTAAATAAAACTTTATAAGTAAAAAAGAACATATACAACAAAACCTCTAGGTTATCATTATTTCGAAATGGTTGATTAGGAAAAAAAATATTAATACTAACGGTTACATTGAGTTTCTGCAGCATTTGAAAGACATCCACAAACGACCAGAGTCCGTTAAAAATCAAATAAAACACAAGGGACTTGTTACATAAGCCGTAATCTGGTCATGACGACTATTTGAAGTTAATATTGCTCATTAAATATTTATTTTATTTAATTCTTATTTCAAACCCTGTTACAAATTCAATTCGAAATAAATAATTGCCTTGAACATTTGTGTTATATGATTGTCTAAAATCAGTAAGTTATTTTTGCAACCATCCTGTATAACATTACATTAACTTAAATGGCTCAATAAAATATACAAACAAAAAAAGGCTTGAATCAATTTTTTCATCGTGATTCTTTTCGTTAAATTTATTTTATCATGTAACTGCAATTAGATAACTACGTTATTAACTTTTTGCATTATTATTATTATTATTAAATTTAACTTTAATATTAAATGAAAAATAATTTAAATGTCTCTAAGTAAATTTAAATCTTACACCCCCGTGCAAAAGTCTGAGTACACTATAAAAATCTTGAATTTTAAACATTTATTGTTATTTTAGTAAAAAATCAATCTGCCAGAAAATCAATTATTATTATTATCAATGAAATCTAAAGAATTGACAACAGAAAAACGCAGTGCCATCATTGCATTAAGAAAGATTGGAT